>JABLUY010000106.1:0-72639 GCA_013306675.1 Thraustochytrium sp. TN22 | reverse complement strand
AGCGCGTGCAAGCTGAGCGCGTGCAAGAGAAGACGCCGGAGCGCGCGCCGCCTGCAGCAGAGCGCGCCCGTGCGGGGAGAAGCGCGCAGCCGCGTCCGCCCGGCAACCCGAAGCGGCGAGCGAGCTTGCGGTTCTGCTGAGTAAGAGTGTCCTCCTTTGAGACAAAGCATCACCAAGGCAGGGCATGGTGACGCGGATGGGGACCCTCTTGTTGCAGCAGCACCAGATGCCAAAGCTCCCCTTGCTGCGAGAGTTAGCTTTTCGACCCTTCATTCCCTTCCTTCGTGTTTCCTGCGTTCCATCGTGGGGCAAGGCTTCATTTGTTCCGGCAAACTCGCATCGCCAGGGGCTCAAAGGCTTGCTTGCACGTTCTTATGCTGCACGCATGCCGCACTCACTGTCAGCATTGTTTCACGGCCCTGCGTCCTCTTCTGCCTTTTCGTTCGAGGTCGCTTGTTCGCCCGCTCGCTTGCTCGCTTGGCTTCTCTGAAAAAGATCTCTTTGTACACAGAACTACGCGCTCAAGGCGCCGCGTAGAGCCTCCTCGTATTTGACCGGCGCGTGGCAGAACACGCAGTCCGTGGCGCCGAGCAGGCTCAGGCGCGCCGCGGCACGCGGCGTCACCTCGTGCCAGCTGTACTCGTGCTGCTTCTTCTTGGGCATGGCGGCGAAGCCGGCCCCGGTGCCGCCCACCAGGATCGCCCCACCATCCTGACTCTCCTCTTGATCCTCGTCCTCGTCCTCGTCCTCGTCGTCCTCGTCGTCGTCGTCGTAGTCCGCCGCAAGGCTGTCGCCGTGCGCACGGCGCAGAAGCACCACGACGCGCCCCACGTGCTGCACCTCGGGCACCTCGGGCGCGTCGGATACGCCTTGCGCCGCAGGCGCCACCACACCAGGAATATCCTCAATCAGCTTGCGCAACTTGCGGTCGAGCTCCGAGCTGGGCGCGTCTGCCAGCACCGCCTCGAAGCGCGCGGCGCTCGGTGCTACCGTACCGAGCCCGGTAAAAAGCCGTCGCGCGCGGCTCAGCGATAACGGGCTCAACCGCGGCAAGAGGTCCGCGTCGTGCACGAACGTGACAACGCGGTCCATGGCCTCGGACGAGTCCGGCAGGCCGGACACCGCGGGCATGGCGCCAAACGCCATGGCCGCCAGCCGGCGACGGTCGCCCTGGAACGCCCAGCCCTCGTGCGAGCCCGCTGGCACGGCGTAGACCGCCGCCACCGTGGCGGCCGCCACCGAACCGCACATGCCGTGGCCCACCAGCTGCACACTGAAGCCTGCGTGCTCCTCCACGGCGCGCGCCACGGATCCGCGCAGCAGCGCCTCCTCGAGCTGCTTCACGCGCCGCGCCACGGACCGCAGCACCTGGATCGGTGCGCACCCGGGCGCCAGCGAGACCGAGCTCAGCGCGTCCCGCGGCGCCCGCGCCGACCGCAGCGCGGCGCGCAGCGCGCAGCGCGTGTCTTCCTTGCGCGACTCGTACACGCAGACCAGCAGCGTCTCCGTCAGAAAGTCGGCCACCACGCGCAGGCCGGGCTCGTCCAGCACCACGTCCTCCTTCGCTGTCGGGCCGTCCACCAGCACAGAGAGAACCCTGGACGCGCGCGACCGCAGCGAGCGGTCCACCACGTGCGGCGCGCCCACCAGGCTCGAGTCGTCCGCGCGCCAGATCCCCTTGCGCCGTCCTGACCGTTCCTGCAGCAGCAGCGCCGAGTCCACCACCAGCGACCCGTCGCCCTCGTAGCCGTCCACCCAGTCATACAGATCGTCCGTGAGAATCTCCTCCACGCCCAGCAGAACCTCCAGCGGTAGCCACGGCAGCATCCGATCGCGCAGCAGCTGCAGCGCTGCGAACGAGTGCATGTGGTTCATCGCCGCCATCGCCTTGGTACCGTCCGGGTCATTCTTCCGGTCCACGTCGTACTGGAACGCCAGATTGAACAGAAACACCACCGCCGTCAGCACCGCGCCCACGCCCAGCGTAAACCGCACGTCGTGCAGCGGCAGCCCCAGCGTGCGCCGAAAGAACCCGTACACTGCCTCGCTCCTGCTCGACTCGCCGCGGCCGGCCTCCTCGCGCTCACGCTGCCACTCCGCCTTGAGCTTGCGCAGCTCCTCCTTCTCCCGCTCCGTCCGAGACATGCGCGCCGCCGCGCCCGCCGCCTCCGCCGCGCCCGCCGCCTCGCAGCTGCCCTCCTCGGCGCCCTCGCCCGCCGCGCACGCCAGCGCCGGCGCCTCCGCCGGCGCCTCCGCCGCCTCCGCCGGCGCCGCCAGCACCGCCAGCACCGCCAGCGCCGCCAGCGCCGCCAGCGCCGCCCGCGCCGCCGCCCGCCCGCGCGCCATCGCGCCGCCGCCCGCCCGCGCGCGCGTGTGTTGCCCCGCGCAGCTCGTTGTAGTTCCGCGCCGTCCAGCCTGGTCGCGCGCATGCCGGCGCCAGCGGGTCCTGCGCTGCGCCACCCCGGGCTCCGCGCCGCGCCGCGCCGGCCGCGCCGCGCCGGCGCCGGGCCGGCCGGGCCGCGCGCCGGGCGGGCCTGCGCGCCGCGCAGTGGCAGCGGCGGCGGCGGCGGCGGCGGCGGCGGCGGCGCGGCGGCATGCCGGGGGCCGACGATGGGCGCGGCGCGCGAGGATCCTTCCGCGCCGGTCGGCCGCAACGCGCGCTGCCGCCGCGCGGAGCCGCGTTCGTGGGCGGCTCGCGCTGCAGGTCTGCGGAGCCCCGCTGCGCGCGCGTCCCAGGTTCAAGGCTGCAGCAGCAGCAGCAGCAGCTGCTGCTGCTGCTGCTGCTGCCGCTGCTGCTGCTGCCTTTGGGATGCTTTTCGAGCCATGACGCAACCATGCTCGTCCGGACCGCTCATGGCCGCGACGAGCGATTGAAGACGACGCTGCCGGGCGCTGGACGCGGGGCCGCGCGCGCGGCGCAGCATGCCAGCTCGCCCGCCGCGCTCCCGCGCCACTCCCGCGCGCACGCCTCGCCGGACCATGCGGATGGTTATGCTGTGGAGCATGCCGCCGCCAGCCAGCGCTCTCTCAGGCTGTAGATGTTTTCAAAACCGCAGCCTGTCACCGCCCGCGCGGCGGCGGCGGCGGCGGCGGCGGCGGCGCGCGAGCGCGAGCGCAGGCGGCGGCGGCGGCGGCGGCGGCGAGCATGGCGAGCCAAGGGGCTCGCAAGAGGCGCGCGGCGGCGCGCGCGGCGCTGCAGGCGCCCGCGACCAGGGGCAGGGCGCGCGAGGCGAGCGCCGCGGGCACGGGCGACAAGGCGGCGGCGGCGAAGAAGAAGAAGAAGGATGAGGAGGAGAACAAGGAGGAGAACAAGGAGGAGAACAAGGCGAAAAGCACGCAGACTGCTGCGGAGAAGGAGGACGACCGCCCGCAGGCTCGAAACAGGGCAGATAGCCGAGGGTCGGCCAGCAGCTCCGACTCGGAGCACCCGCCCGCGAGCGCTACCGCTGCGCTCCTGAGCCGCGCCGAGCAGGCCATCAACAAGTACAGCCCGGCACCGACCGCTCGAGGCGCGGGCCAGGCCGCTCGTACCCCGGGCCTGCCGCTTGTACTGCCCGACTCAGACAACGAGTCCAGCGATTCCGCCTCGTCCGGGGACGAGGACGAGGACGCCAAGGCTACGACGTCGACGAAGAAGCCTGTTACGCGCAAAACAGTCGTTCACGCCGACGCCGACTCGAAATCCGATTCCGACTCCGGCTCCGACGATGAGAACGACAAGGTCAGGAAGCCTGCCGCGGCTGCGTCAGCCAAGAAGCCTACGGTCGACAAGGCGGGCAAGACGCCAGGTGCGAGTCAAGCGGCCAAGAAGCGTGCCGCGAGCGCTGCGATCGCTGACTCAGACGATGACTCGGGCGGTGACGGTGAGAAGGACAAGACCAGGAAGCCTGTCGAGGCCAAGAAGCCTGTCGCGAGCCAAGGAGCCAAAAAGCCCGCCACGAGCGCTGCGATCGCTGACTCAGACGAGGACGAGGACGAGGACGAGGACGAGGACGAGGACGAGGACGAGGACGAGGACGATGAGAAGGACAAGAAGACCAGGAAGCCTGTCGAGGCTGCATCGTCCAAGAAGACTGTTGCGAGCAAAGCGGGCAAGAAGCCCGCCACGAGCGCTGCGATCGCTGACTCGGACGATGACGATGACGATGACGATGACGATGACGATGACGATGACGATGACGATGAGAAGGACAAGGCCGGGACGGCTGTCAAGGCTGCATCGTCCAAAAAGCCTGTCGCGAGCCAAGCGGCCAAGAAGCCCGCCACGAGCGCTGCGATCGCTGACTCGGACGATGACTCGGACGATGACTCGGACGATGACTCGGACGATGACGATGAGAAGGACAAGGCCGGGACGGCTGTCAAGGCTGCATCGTCCAAGAAGCCTGTCGCGAGCCAAGCGGCCAAGAAGCCCGCCACGAGCGCTGCGATCGCTGACTCGGACGATGAGGAGGACGATGACGATGAGGAGGACCAGGTCAAGAAGCCTGTCAAGGCTGCATCGTCTAAGAAGGCTGTCGCGAGCCAAGCGGCCAAGAAGCCCGTCACGAGCGCTGCAATCGCTGACTCAGACGATGACGATGACTCAGACGATGATGATGATGATGATGATGACGATGACGATGACAAGGCCAGGAAGCCTGTCGCGACTGCATCGTCCAAGAAGCCTGTCGCGACTGCATCGTCCAAGAAGTCCGCTGCGAGTGCGGCGAGTGCAGACTCGGACGATGAGGATGATGACTCGGACGATGACGATGACAAAGACGAGGCGAAAAAGCCTGTCGCGAGTGTGTCAGCCAAGAAGCCCGCCGCGAATGCGGCGAGTGCTGACTCTGACTCTGACTCTGACTCTGATTCTGACAATTCTGACAAGCCTACTGCGAGTGCAGCAAAGAAGGAAACGGCGGCCACGACAAGCGCGGCGGATGCGCATTCGGGCTCGGGCTCGGACTCGGACTCCAACTCGGACTCGGACGACTCGTCGTCAAAGAAGCCCGCCTTCCGCGACCCAACCGCGAGCGCCGTGTCCAAGACGTCCTCTGCTAAGAAGCGTGGCGCGACGAGCGCGGCGATTGCCGACGCCAAGTCTGACTCCGGCTCGGGTGACACACGGTCCAAGAAGCCACCCATCGAGGGCGTTGCAGACACTTCCGTGGAGAGCTCTGTCAAGAAGCGTGCTGCAGCGACGAGCAAGATCGTTGCTGATTCCGCTTCGGACGAGTCGGACGAGTCGGACTCGGACGAGTCTGAGAAGCCTGCCGAAAGCTCGGCTACGAAGCGTGCCGCGAGCTCGGCCACGAGCCCGGTCAAGAAGAAGTTCGCTACGAGCTCCAACGCCAGCGCGGCCAAGGCCGCTGACTCGGATGGGTCTTCTAGCAGCACGTCGGATGACGATGAGCAACCCACCGCGCGTGGCGGGAAGCGGCTTGTGCGTGGGAGGCGAGAGGCGCGCGCGCCGGCCAGCGAGACAGCGTCGGACGAGGACATGGAAGACGACGACGACGACGACGACGATGAAGCCGCGAGCCTGCCGTCGTTGCAGGGCGGCGCCACGTACGACGTCAACTCGCTCCGGCGCATGCATGGGCTGCGTGAGCTGGAGGGCGCGGGTCCGGACGACGACAGCGTGACGCAGCCCGATAGGGCCCTGGACTGGCGCGTGTTCAGTCGCGACTCCAAGGCGCTCTGCGAGGACCTGACCTGCAATATGTGCCTGTCTCTGATGTTCAAGCCTGTGAGCATTCCGTGCGGCCACGCCTTCTGCCGCTTGTGCCTTCTCAATGCGATGCTGCAGCTCGAGAACATGGACACGGGCCAGGTGAAGTGCCCGGTGTGCCGCACACCCATCTGCCAGACGTGCACGCGCCGCTTCGCCGTGTCGCGGCCGCTGTGGGCCGTCGCGCAGCGCTGCATCGAGGGTGACCTGAAGCAGCTCGAGCTCGTCGAGCACGAGGAGTTCAAGCGCAAGTGGGAGGAGCTCACCGGTCGCACGCTCGAGGGCGGCAACGGAGACGAGGTCGAGGCACACCTCGTGCGCCAGGAGGAGTTTGATGTTCTCCCTGGCCTCGTCCTCAAGCGCAATGTCCTCATGCAAATGGAGGGCGCCACGAAACACGTCACGCTCAGTATCATGTACGACAAGAACTTCTTCCCCGAGTTCCTGCGCAAGGGCCAGCTCACTGGGAGCGTGCCGTGGCGCCTGCGAGTCTGCGTGCTCGAGCTGCAGAGCGAGGAGGCGGACGAGTTCCCTGCGCTCCTCGCACCGCACAACGTCGAGACCTTCACTGCGCGGGGCTATCACTGCGATATTAACGCCGTTCTGGAACTCAGCTGCCGCGTGGCCAGCCCTGAACCCGGCGCCCCTTTCTTTGAGACCAAGAGGTTGGCCACGCAGATCGACCTGCAACACGGCACGGGATCTTTGGAGTTCGACCTTGCCTCGGCCGGCGTGGATTCTTTCGAGAAGCTCACGCTCCAGCTCAATGCCGTCAACGGGGCTCCGCTCGCCCTCTCCGTCTCCTACGGCGTCAATCACTACGCTGCGTCCGACCAGGTCCCTCAGGCTGCGATGCAGATTGGGGGTGTGGGCGCGCAGGAGGACTTGGACGAGGACTTGGAGGACAGCAATGGTGTCGAGAGCGCTGCCGACAGCGACGGTCAGGAAACCAAGGAGGCTGTCAGCGAAGACGGCTCCAGTAGCAGCGAGAGCGATGACGACGACGACGACGACGACGACGACAAAAACAAAGGGAATGACGAGGACGAGGAAGAGGGGAGCGACGACGAGGAGGAGGACGAGCACGATGGAAAAGACGAAAAAGACGCGGAGAATGAATCACAACAGAAGAAGACCATGGAGAAGCAGTCAGCAGGTGCACGGGTGAAAAGGGCCACTGAAAAGCGCCCGCGAGAAGAAGCAGAGCGTACCACGGTCTTGCCGGTGGCGCGTGTCGCGTCGCCGCCGGCGATGCGAATCTCCGTGATGGCCTCAGAAACGCTGGGCGGCGAGGACTCCGATTCTGACGCCGAGAGTGCTTTCGCGTTGTCTGCGTCAAGCTCGGTGGTGCGTCCCGCGCAGCAGAAGCAAAGCAAGGTGCAGCGGAACGGCGCGCCTGCTGCGGTTGCTGTCCCGGCCCCGGCCGCTACGCAGGTGTCAACCCCGTCAGCCCGGGCCAGCACGTCCTCACGTGTCATTGCAGTGACCAGGACCGATCCAAATGGCGACGAGATTGAGGCGGCGCTGCGTGTGTCAGCCTCCTCATCGCGCGTTCTCGCCAAGGCCAATGGCCATGCGGCTGCCAACGGTCATGGGGCTGCTAATGGCCATGCTCCACCTCCATCGGGGGCCCAGGAGACTATCGTCGTGACGGCTACCCGCGGCACCGATGCTGACGCACTCGCGGCGATCTCGGCTCGCTCCACGACGATTCGCTCGCCTGCGAGGTTGGCGTCGTCAGCCTCTGTTGCAGCACCAGCACCAACAACAGCTTCAGGAGCGGTGCCTATTCCCCCCGCAACGTCAATTCCAGCACCATCTGCCGCGGCTCACAACCAGCAGAAGAAGCGGCGCCGGACAATCTCGGTGGCCGCCGAGGCGTCCTTTGCCGTGGAGGGGGAGGATGCCGCCGACCTGGAGACCTCGGCGCGTACGACGACCATCCGTACACCGGCCAAGGCGCCCTCGGCGCAGGTCGCGGCCGCCAAGGCCACGAAGCGGCGGCACACGATCTCGGTCTCCCAATCCTTTCCGGACGCCGAGGACTATGCTTCGCTGGTGGCCTCCGCCCGGTCTACGACCATTACGCCGGCGTCCGCGACAAAGAAGCGCAAGGTGCTGCCGCCACCCTCCGCGATGGAGTCAGCCGATGTGTCCTCTGAAGACGCGGAGGACTCCTCTTCCTCCTCGTCAATGTCCGAAGACGAGTTTCGAGTCTCGTCGAAGCCCAACAAGCCTTCGCGCGTGTCGGTGGGTCGCTTTGATCTCGAGGACATGGAGGACTCGGACGATGAGGACGCTCGCGTGAGGACGTCCGCGCGGTCGTCGATCGTGCGTGCGAGCGTGCCCTCGCACGAGGGCTCTGGCGGTGGCAGTGGCCGAGAGAAGGGCAGCGCAAAATCAGGTATGCGCGCTAAGAAGGTGGCCCGCAAAGCGAAGGCAAAGGCTAGCTAGCTTAGGTTGTTAGAAGTTGGAGATGATGATTCGCAAGTCTCGAAGAGGACACGTGCAAGGGTGCCTTGCCGTCGTCTGACGGCCATCGCGTGCCACCGCCATCACTGCGCAAGACCTCTTCTGTCGATCGGTATCAACGCCGAGTGCAAAATTCGATCTCGTGAAGGGGCGTTGCGCACTTGAGCAGCAAGAGAAAACGATTGAGATCTTCATCTGTCCGAATACCTCCTTTTCGAGTGGGTCACGAGGAGGTGGCGTCGAGAACATCCACGGCGTCCATGTTCGTCTGATTGTCCTTGGTGCCGAGTAGCAAGCCAATGCGCGCTTGCATCTGACGGCCAAAGAGAGCCACGAGCGGCGCCGATGTTTGTGTGCGCGCAAGGGCTCTCACCAACTCCTCGCGGTGGATGGCACCCGGCTCGCTGAGAAGCGTCTCGTCCGAAACGACGTTGCCAAAGGCCAGGCGCGCCGCCTGGTGCATGTCGGCCTCATCATCGCTGGCAGACCCGCAGAGGTGTAACATAGCGAGGAGGTCCTCTGCTGACAGCACGCCCGTCCCGGCGTGACTATCCATAATGTCAAAGATGGCAAGCAGCTTGTCGAGCTCGGATTCGCTGCTGTGCTTCCAGAAGCACCGCTGCGTGGCGAGGATGAGCCTGTAGTCGACCGCGTCGGTGCGGTGCGGGTCGAAGCCCGAGTAGAGCTTGTTGACCTTGCGGCGGTCCGCGTGCTCGAGGTGGCCGCACACGACGTTCACGAAAGTCTCGCGGTCGATGGCGGTCGTGGAGATTGCGCGCTGCTCCTGCGTGCACGTAGAGTCGGCGCGGACGAGTTCGGGGCCAGCCCGCTTCTCCTCGCACGAGGTCGATTGGCTGTCATCGCTGTCTTGCCGTAGGAGACCCTGGCGAAGCACATCTGGATGGATGGCCCCCGCCGGCCCGCAGGCGGCGGCGCTGTCTGCGGCGGCGCCGCCGCCGCCGATGTCCATGTCCTGGGCACTGGGAGCGCCACGTGCCACGGCGTAGCGCACGTCATTGAGCAGCGAGTCAAACTCCTCGAGACCGGGGCGTAGCTGCACAGAGAGCGCTCGCAGCAGCTTGTACAAGTAGAGAGACTCGGACCAGCGCAGGGCTACCATTGCGAGGTAGTGCTCCTGGTGGCGTGCGAGCGATTGCTCAAGCGCGGCCTCATCCTCGTGCTTCTCCGTGAGCACGGTGGCACCGCGCCAGAAGCGCATACGCGGCATCTCGCTGATGAGCTGGTTGGAGAGCAGCACCGGCTTGCCCGTGCCGCTGTTGATCTCGAGCTTGGGCCGCGCTGCGGAGAAAGCGGAGCGGTGTGCGTCGGCCTGGTGCTGATGGTCGAGAATGGCCTGGTTGAAGGTGTCTACCTCGGTCTTCACGCGGTCCATGTACTTGCGAATGTGCGGTGTGACCTCGGGCAGGGGCTCCTTGGGCCGAAGGTTGGACCCGGTCACATAGGTGCCGGCGAGGGGCCAGGCCCCGGGCCGGCCGAAGAGAGGCGGCCGGTAGTCGTCCACGAAGGCATCCTCGCCGGTAAATTTGGGCAGCGAGTGCTTGAGCGTCACGTTCGTAATGGCGTAGTCGACGGATTTGTGGCCGATGCCGAACTCGCGGCGCTGATAGTTGAGCACGGCGGCGTGGCCATAGCGCGCCGCGACTTCCCGCGTCGCATGCGCAGGCAAGCTGGCCGAGTTCTGGTAGCCCAGGTACCAGGGCGGCGCTTGCGCTTCCGGGTGCAGCATCGAGTTGGCCGCGTTGAGCAGCCGCGTCTCCTGCGGCCGCTTGCGGCGGGCCACCGCGCGCTTTGTGCGCGAGCCGTCGGCGCCAACATGGCCGGACGGGTCCGAGTCGTCGGCCGCGAGGTGACCCAGGCCGGCGCCCTCGTCATCGCTGTTGTCGGAGAGCGGGTGCACGTCGGAGAGGTCACCCGCTCCGAAGTGAACTGAGCCCGCGCTACGCAGGTTGGGCGCGCTCTCGCTGGAGTCCAAGGCGACGGAGCCGAGCAGACCGCGGCTGGGGCTTGCCTGCACCGCGCTGGGTGGGCGTCTCGCATCCAGCGGCGTCCGCGGCTCCCTAGCCGTGCCGAGTTCACTCAGCTGGCGCGAATCCAGCTGGCGCGAGGAGGGGCGCCTCCCGCGACGGCTCCTCACGCGCTCCTGCACCACAGCGGACTTGCTGCTGTAGCCGTACAGCGTCGACAGTCTGCGCGCGTTGGCGACCTTGCGCGCGTGCGCCTCAGGCGCGGCCAGCTCCCACTCCTCGCGGATGGCATTGTCCAGGACCGCGCGGTAGAACTCGTTCGTCGTCTGCTTGTGCCGCGCCTGCGCCATGTTGCCCGGCGTCCGCCCGCGTCCCCCACCGCACCCACCCCAAATCGAAATCGCGCGCGAGATAGCCTCCGTCTGCCACAGCTGCAGCGCGGCGCGGCGCGATGCGGCGTGGCACGGCGCCCGTGCCGGGCGCTGCGGAGCTTGCTTGCGCGCTCCGACTCGCTTGTGCTTGCGTGCACGCGCGTGCACGCTTTGGGTGGCTTGTTCGCTCTTGCATTTGCGAACCACCTCGCGCACCCCCGGTGTGCGCGCTAACGATTCAATTCAACGTGAAGTAGCCTAGCCTACAAGTTGGCGGGCGGTGACGAATACAGAGGCATTGCGCTCCACCGCAAAGCAAAAATGACAATAGAGCAACGAGTGAGATTGTGCGTTGCGCTTGAGGATGTCGAGGGCACGCCCGGCGTGAGAATCGTGGTCGTGACTCCAGCGGCCCATGACAAGGTCCGAAACCGGACGGACCAACCAACAACAAGAAGAAACTAAAAAAGTGTGGCAGGGCATCGACTTTGAGATTACCGACGGCGCTTGCGTGCAAAGTAGAGATGATAGTCAACAAAGGGTGGTGCGTGTGCGGTGTAGCGCATGCAAAGCCATGTAGTTTGGGATGGCGCATCATGGCCAACAAAAGCACCCGCACTGCAACGCTGGCATCAGCCGTCGAGGGGCTCGTCGCCTGCGCCACCACGCGCGTTTTGTGGTGATGATGGGGAGTCCTCATTGGAGTGGGAGGAGGAGTTGGAAGAGCGCGCGCTGCGGCGGTGCGAGGTGCGCGTGGAGGCGGCAACGGCGACGGAGGAGGAGGCGGAGGCGGAGGAGGAGGAGCGCCATTCCTGCTGGGGCGGCGCGTCGCCGCCGTCGCGCGAGGAGGGCGTGGATGCGGGTCGGTTGTTGCTGACGATGCCGAGGAGGCGGCGGCGCAGGTCGTCGCGGTCGCCCTTTGTGGATGCCGCGAAGAGCGAGAGGCGGAGTTTGAGTTCGTTGGTGGAGTAAGCCTTGACAAGCGAGGAAAAGTCAGGGGAGACAAAGTCGATGAAGCTGGAAACGAGAAGGTGGTTGACGGACTCGGTGACCTTCTCGTTGGCGTCCGGGCTGGCGGAGTAGTCCTGATTGTCGACTTCTGCCGTGCTCATCTTCATGATCTCGACGAGCAGCAGCTTGCTGAGTTTGTTGATGTGACGGCGTGTGAGCGTGATGGGCTGGTGCCAGGCCATGTACTCGAGGCACTCGTTCTTGAGCACTGCGGCGTTGTACATGTCGGCGAGCATGACCAAGTCCACGACGGAGTGTGGGTCGATGAGCTTGCACAGGTAATGCTCGCAGGTCTCGCGGAGCGCCTCGACCTCGTACTTGTCGCCGGCCTGCAGCAGGCCGAGCACGAAGCGGAAGTGGTCGAACCGTGAGGAGAGCGGCACCGAGATGTCGCCCGTGGAGGAGAGCTCCACCATCATAGGGTCGACCTCGGAGGTGTTGGTGTGCGCGTGCGCAGCGTCCTCGGCGCGGCCGGCGCCGTCGACGTCGACGACGTTGACGTTCTCGACGCTCTTGGTGGAGCCGTCGCGGCGGCGCTTCTTGCGCCGCTCGCGCGGCTCCTTCTCGAACTTGAAGAGATCCGTCTTGAGCGTGCCCGAATAGAGAAAGTGCAGGAGCTCCTCGAAGACCGGGCCGTCGATGTCTGGGATGACGATCTCGCCGCAGGACTTCTCTGAGGAGGGCTTGTGCTCGAGGTAGAGCCCGCTAAACATGCGGGCGAAGACTTTGGAGCGCGCGGCGAGAATCTGGCGGTGCGCCTTTAGTCGCACCGCGCCGTCCTCGAGGACGAACTCAACGTCGCTGAGGTCGCCCGACTCGAGGATGCGCACGAGATCGTCGCTCACGCTCGAGGTGAGTGTGTGTTTGATGAGCTCGGTCTTGCCCAGCGTCTTGTGCATCGAGTTGAGCATCACGCCCGCCTCGAAGATGGCGCAGTCGCCGTTGTGCAGGAAGCCCTCGTTCTCGTCCAAGATGAGGCTCTTGCGCATGAACTTGTCCCAGCCCCAGCGGTTGTTCTTCTTGAAGACGTTGTGCGTGTCGTTCTTGATCCACCTTCGTTCCTTGTTGTTCTCCGGGTCCTTGTTCACGCACCGCAGCTCCCAGTGCGCCGTCACGCGGTCCTCTGGGCCCAGGTACCTGATGAAGAGCGAGACGTACTCGGCCACCTCGGACCGCACGCCGGCCGGGTGACACTCCACGCGCCACACGTGGTCGCCCACTTTGAACTCCGTGCTGCGCACCGAGTCCTGGGGCAGCCCGTTCACGCGCGTCGAGAACGCCCAGATGCATAGCCTGTGCCCGCCCTTGTACGCGCGCGTGATGTTCTCCGACTCCGAGTACGGCTGGTCCACCACGCTCACGCGCGACTTGCTCGCCGACCCAAACATGCCGCGATCCGCCGCGCCGTCGCGCGCGCCGCCCGCCGCCGCCGACCGCGGCCTCGAGCTCATGCTGCGCTCCGTTCCCTCCTCCCCGCTCGCGAGCGCGCCTCCCTCGTTTCCCCTTCAATTGAAGGCGCCCGCGGCCTGGCGGCCCGTCGCGACGCCTCGCTCGCGCCGCGCGAGCGCTCCGCCCGCGCGCGCGGGGGCGCCGGTGGGGGGGGGGGGTGCGGGCGCCGCGGGGGCGGTCGCGCTGCTGCTCGCCGCGCGCCTTTCGCCGCGCGCGCGCGCGCCGCGCGCCGCGCCGTTCGCGCCGGCTGTGGCCGCCGGTCGCCTGCCGCTCCGATCGCCGCCGCCGCTGCCTCTCCGCCCGCGCCGCCGGCTGGCGCCGCGCGCGCGCCGCCGCGCGCCGCCGCGCCGCGCCGCCGCGCCGCGCGCGCCCGCCGCGCCCGCGCCGCCGCGCCGCGCGCCGCCCGCCGCCGCCCGCCGCCCGCGCGCCGCGCGCGGACGCTTCAAATTTGCTTCGACTCTCGCGCCGCGGCTGCCGCACTTGCGCCGCGCCAGCCCGACTTGCGCGCGCCGCAGCCGCACTGTGCCGCCGCGGCCGCCACTGCCTGCCCACTGCCGCTGCCAGCGGCGACCAGGCTGCGGGTCCGAGTCGGAGCCGGGCAGCGTCGTTAGGTCGGGCCTGCGGCGGGAGGGACGAGGAGCCTGAGGGGGAGGAGGACCTGGGGGAGGGGGACGAGGAGGACGAGCTGCGCAAGGCCGAGCGCGACGGCCCGGGCTATGCGTGATGCGTTTGCAGCGTTTGCAGCATTTGCAGCACATGCAGCACATGCAGATGGAGGTGCAGATGGAGATGGTGGAGATGATGGAGATGCGCAGGATGGAATTGCAGATGAATCTGCAGAGGGGAATGCAGCAGCGGCGGGAACCCGCACAGACTGCCGTCGCGGAAGCTTGTGTGGTGGGCGCCTGGCTTGGAGAGCGTGGAGTACAAGGAGTTGCGCGCGACGACGAGGTCGGCCGGGCGGGGAGGACAAGGACCGCATGGCTGGGAGGACGAGGCATGGGCTGGTGGCACGGGATTCTAAGAAAGATAGTCATACATCGGTCGTGTTGGTCGGCACGGGACGGGCTTGGGCAGGCGTGCTCGCGTGCTCGCATTCGTCTTATGTGCTCGCAGCCTTGGCTGGCCTTGGCTGGCCTTGGCTGGCCTTGGCTGGCCTTGGCTGGCCTTTGCTGGCCTTTGCTGGCCTTGGCTGGCCTTGGCTAGCCTTGGCTGGCCTTGCCTGGACTTGGCGCCGTGCGCTCGGTGGGCGGCCATGTGGTAGTTAGTCTATTGGACGGACGCGCGCGCGGTAGGGCTCGAAGAAGAGGTGGTCGGTGTCCCAGCCGAGGCGCGAGAAGCGGGCCTCGAGGCTGTCCATGACGTCGGCCGGGAGGTGGTCGCCGCAGGCCTCGACGAGGTCGGTCTGCAGGCAGCGCGCGTGCGGCGCGTGCAGGACGGCTTGGTAGACGAGCATGGCGTGGAGCGCGCCGCGCAGCACGTCGCGCGGCGCGGCGTCGTGCAGAAAGAGCAGCGAGACGTCGCCGTCGCTGGAGATGCCGATGAGGTGCCGCGCCTGCGTGCGGCGCGCGAGCCCGAGCGCGACGGCAAAGTCGGTCGGGGTCGGGAACGCCTCGTCGAGGGGCGGGCCGATGTGGAGACGCGCGTGTCCGCGCGCGTCTTCCGGGAGCGCCGCCTCCAGCGCCGGGTCTTGCGTGAGCACCGAATGGCCGTCGCGGCGCGCGGACAGCTTGCCAAAGTGCACGATGGTCTCTAGCGGAGCGACCTGGTCCGGGTCCAGGATGCCGAGCGGGTCGACATGCGGGATCACGGTGGGCGCGTGCGTCTTGCCGGCCCCGTTGGCCGTGGCGGCCGCGAGCGCCGCGGCGCCGGCGGCAGCAGCCGCGGCCCCCGCCGCGGCTGGGGCCACGGCGCCCGTCGCGAGCTCGTAGCGCAGTGCGGGCCGCAGCGCGAGCCAGAGCCGCTGCAAATTGAGCGTGCGGATCGTCACGGCGCCCAGCGACTTGTAGAGCAGGCCCATGTGCAGCGCCGAGAGCGCGCCGGCCGTGGCGAGCAGCGTGCCGGTCTCGGCGCCCACCAGGCCGGACAACGCAATGCCGAGGCCCGTGCCGACCACCGAGGACGCGATGGTCTGCGAGCCGGCCTTGCCCGTGATGTCGCCCAGGTTCTCTGTGCGCATGAAGCTGCGGTGGATGCCGGCGCGCGTGGCGCTTGCGGCGAGCCAGCCGATGTTCTTGCCGATGTTGGCGATCGAGGCGATCGGCAGAAAGTACGCCGGAAACCAGGGCGTCATCACCTCTAGCAGGATGCTCGCGTCCAACACGGCCGCCGCCTTGAGCCGCCAGCGCTTGGGCTCCGCGTCGAATCGCTGGTTCACCGTTGACGCGAACAGCACGCCGCCCAGCTGGCCCAGGCCGTCCTTGAGGATCCAGTTCACCGCGGCGGCCGTCGGGATGGCGCCCTGCCCGAGCCCCACCGCCATGAGCAGCGACTGCATCGAGATCACGCCCGACGTCGTGCCCACCACGCCGGCCGCCATGCTCCACTGCACGTACTCCAGGTACCGCGGCCCCACCGAGGTGGCGTGGTTCTTGGGCAGCAGGTGGTCGCGCGCCGCCACCACAAGCCCGGCCGCCTCCGCCAGCGCCGACCGCGCCGCCGCGCCACGCGCCGGCTTGAGTCGCCACACCGGCCCGCGCAGCGCGCCGCGGCCTCGCGTGCGGCCCCGACTCCCGTCCGCCCTCGACCCTCGCCGCGCCGCGTCAAAGTGCTTCATCAGCACGCCTGCCTCGCCGGCCTCCTGCTCCGCCGCCCTCGCCAGCGCCCCTCGCGCCGCGCGTTTCATCCTGGCCGCAGCTGCCCGTCCTCGCGCCTGCCGCTTATAGCGCAGCTCCGCCTGCAGCGCAGCTCTCCCTGCTGCAGCTCCGCCTGCAGCAGCTCCACGCCGCCGCTCGCCCGCGGGCAGCTCGCTGAGCTCCTTCTGCCCCTCCCTCTGCCCCTCCGCCTGCAGCTCCACGCCGCCGCTCGCCTGCAGGCAGCTCCTCGTGCAGCTCGGCTCCTTGCGCAGCTCAGCCAGCTTCTTGTGAAGCTCCGCTCCTTGCGCAGCTCAGCTCCTCGTGCAGCTCCCTGCGCAGGTCCTTGTGCAGCTCCTTGTGCAGCTCCGCGCGCAGCAGCGTCTGGCGCTCGCCGCCGCCAGCTGCGCCCTCGCCCCCGCCCGTGGCGCGCCGCGCGCCCGCGCGCGCGCGAGGAGCGGCGGAGCGGCCGGCCGCCCCCGCTGCGCCGCGCGCCGCCGCCGCGCGAGGCGCTTGCGGGACTGCGCAGCGCGGCGCGGCGCAGCGCAGCGCAGCGCGGCGCCTGGCCTCAGGATGCGGCGCCGCGAACGGCCAGTGGCGGGAGACCCGCGCCCGCGCTGGCGCAGCCCGCGCGAGGCCGCCCGCGGCGCGCGCGGCGCGGCGCGGCAGGGGGCGGGCGCGCGGGCCCTCGCGCGCAGCCCCGCCGCGCGCGGAGCCGCCGCGCGCGGGCTGCGGCGCGGGCTGGGGCCGAGGGCCCGGCGGCGCGGGCTGCGGCGCGCGAGCACGAGGCGAACCCGGAGCAGAGCAGCCTGAGGGCGGCGGCGCGCGGCGGCAAGCGGGCAGAGCCACGCGCGGGCGAGCCGCGCTGCAGGGGGAGGCGCGGGGAGAATGCAGGGCCAGGAAGCGGTGATGCCGCTGCTGGGCGTGGGGTTCTGCGGCGTGGACGACTCCGTGACGCCGGCGCAGGCCGTGGCGATCTCCAGGGAGGCGGCCTGGGTCGAGTGGGGCGTGCTGTTCCGGCCGGAGCGCGAGGGCGAGCCGCGCTTCGCGAGCGAGGCGTGGGTCAAGGAGCTCTGCGCGGCGGCAGCAGCGGCCAACGGCACCATGGACGCGCCGCGCGTGCGCCTTGCCGCGCACCTGTGCAGCTCGCGCTGCGAGCAGGTGCTCAACGGCGACGCCACCTTCGTGCAACGCCTCGCCGGACTCGGCTTTCGACGCGTGCAGGTCAACGCCACCAAGGCCAACAACGTAGACACCTCGCGGCTCGCCGCGCAGGCCGACAACCTCGCCGCTTGCATGCTCGCCGTCCCGGCCATCGAGTGGATCGTGCAGCGCAACGAGGAGACGCGCCCGCTCTGGGAGCCTCTGCTCGCACGCCGCGACGAGCTCCTGCGCGCCGCCAAGGTCAGCTTCCTCTTTGACGACAGCGTCGGCACCGGCGTCGAGCGCACCACCTTTCCACGACCCATCGCCGCCGATGGCTTCCCCTGCGGCTACGCCGGCGGCATCGGACCAGCCAACGTCGAAAAGGTCCTTCGCGGCATCCAACTGAGTGCCGGCCCCGACTTTGCAGCGCCCAGCTCCGTGCACCGCGCGCCCTGGATCGACATGGAGTCCAGCCTACGCGACACCAGCACCGGCAAGGACCTCTTCTCGCTCGACCGCGTCCGCGCCTGCATTGAGAACGTCAAGGGCTGCTTCTTTGTGCAGACCAGAGCCGCCAAGTAACACGTGCGCATGTGCATCATCTTCACGATTCTTCTTCCTTGGCACAGCCCGAGGTCCCAAGCTCCGGCGCCACAGAGCATTGCGAGCACGTACGCTCAGTCTGCAAGCGCCGTGCGCACCCGCTCCACCAGGTCGGCCTTCTTGCCCTTGAGCGGCAACTTGCGTTCGCGCAGCCACGCGCGCAGATCGCCGACGCGCCACGACTCCACTTGCGCTGGAAGCTCCGCTTGCGTCGTCGCCTGGGGCGTTGTCGCTTTGGCTGCGAGTGATTCGAGAATCTTGGGCGTTGCCTTCGCCTTGGCTTTGGGCGTTGCCTTGGGTGTCGTTGATCTGGAACTCGTTGCCTTGGGTGTCGACGCCTTGGATTTCGCTGCCTTGGGCGTCGTTGTCTTGGGCTTCGTCGCACTGGGCTTCGTCGCCTTGTGCGTTGCCGCTTCGAGCGTCGTTACCTTGGGCGACACGACCTTGAGCGTCGTTGCTGCAGGCGACGTTGCCTTGGAAGTCGTTGTCCTTGCCTTGAGCTTGATCTTGGCCATCTTGGGAGGACTACGGACTAGCGCGGTCTGAGCGCCGCGCTTGGTGCTAAGGGGCGTCCTGGCGCGAGCCTTGGCACGTGCTTCGATGACCGCCTCGTTGCGGGCCGGCTGGCGCGCCGCTCCCCAAGGAAGGACGCGAAGAACGTGGTCCAGGTCCTTTGTTGGTACCGGCGACGCAGGCGCGTTCGTCTCGGCCTGCAGCGCCGCCTTTGCGCTCTGCAGGCCACTGGGCAGAATTACCTGACGCTGCAGCTTCTGGCCTCCCGTTCCGGATACAACCGCCGCGCCAAGGCACTGCGCCAGGTCGTTTTGCACCAAATGGGCGGCGTCCTGGACCGCGATGCGCCGCGGGACGGACACCACGCTCTTGGTGCAGAGCGAGGCCGGGCAGCGGTGGCAGACCCCGAGGCAGTTTGCAGCGCGAACGTAGGCGCCGGCGTCCTCCGCGGGGAGCTCCAGACCAGTCTGACAGCGGAAGCGCCACGCGAAGTCGGCGTGCGAGCGCAGCTCGAGAAGAGGCTCCGCGCTCATGGAGTCGCAGAGCTTGCGTGTGGCACGGTGCTGTTCAAACCGGCGGTCGGTCGCCGTGGGCTGCAGGATCACCGCGTCCGGTCCGCACTCCGCCACGCGAAGCTCGGGCCATGCGTTCACGGGGAGTACTGTGACGCTAGCATTCTTGGTGGGCTCCGCCATCCAGAGCGCCACGGCCTCCGCATGAAGGACGTGTACGGTGAGGCGTGCCTCGTAGCCCGCGCACGTGACCTCGGCGATGACCGTGGCCGAGGCTACCTCGCTCATGGCCTGGCGAAGGTCAGACGCCTTGACGCGGAAGTACCGGTCGGGCGCCGCCGCGTCCAAATTGGTCCAGCCCCGGGCGCGAAGTCCCTCTCGAACCCGGAGCGCGACGAAGCGCGCCAGGAGCAAATCCTGCTGGTCCTGCTCAAAGTCGGCCGGCGCCTCGGGCAGACCTAGCTGCCGCACGCGCTTCGGCAGGTCGTCGCCGTTGCCCGAGGTGGCCCACGCCAAGCGCAGCGTAGTGCCTGGAACGCGCGCCGCCACCAGGCCGTGGTGGACGAGGTCTGCCTCGAGCACGAGCAGGTCCTCCTCGACCGCGACCTGCACCTCGCGGTCGAAGCGCGGCATCGCGTCGCGGCCGGCCAGCTGCGCCAGGTCCACGCGCGCGTCGCGCAGCACGGCGACCGCCGCCTGCTGCGTTGCGCCCCACATGTCGAGGCCAGGCGCCTTGATGCCGCCGACGTTGCTGCCTGTGTCGCTCTGGATAATGCTGCTGACGCTCGCGCACGCGAAGAGAGGTGGTTGGTTGCGGATTTGAATTTGGAATTTGAAGTTGCCGGGCCCGGCCCTCAGGGCACGGCTCGGAGGTCGCCAGCGGAGTCGAGCTGCTCGCGCTCGTACTGGTCCTCACGGGCGCGAACCAGCTCGTTGCAGCGCTGCTTGAGGCTCGTGGAGACCGCCGGCATGTCCTTGCCCTTGCGCACACCTAGCCCATGGCCCACGTGCGTTGCACCGCCGCCGCGGAGCGCCACGGTCGTTGTTGTGGCGCGCCGCCGCACGGAGCGCTGCGGCTGCAGCGGCAGCGACGGCTCCGGATCTGGCGAGCGGCGCCCGATCTCCGGCATCATGAGGCGCTCGTACGCGGACCGCGCCTTTTCCTCGAGCTGCTCCGCGCAGTCGTCGAGCAGGATTGAGAAGTGCAGCGTATGTTGCCGCGTCTCCTCCTCGGTCCACGCGGATTTCCCAGCCGTCTCGTCCTCCTCGCCCGACCCCGACGCCGGCACCGGCACCGACACCGACACGGATGCCGACGAGGCGGCGCCCGTACGCGACGTCAAGAGGCCGCCGCCGGAAGGCTCGAGGCCGAGGTCCGCGTCCAGGTCCAGGTCGAGCCTGCGCGAGCCGGCGAGGCCGGCGAGCGAGGACTGTGCGATGTCTGGAAGGAACCTGGCCAGGTCCGGGTGCACCTTGAGCAGGCGAAAGGCCTGGGCGCGCAACGAGCTGAGCGCCTTGCGCAGCTTCTCGTTGTTACGCGTCAGCACGTCCACCTCGGCCGTGCGCGTGGTGATGGTGGACTGCAGGCGCTCCACTTGCGCAGCGTGCTGCGAGATGTGAGCCGCCTGCTCCTCGATCTGGGCCGCGTCCTCCTTCGCGAGGCGCTCAAACTCCTGGAGCGACCTGCGCAGCGGCTCGAGCTGCCGCCGCATGTGGTCTTCGGCGCGACGCGCCAGGTCGGCGTCCACGAGCTTGGCCTCGGCGAGCGCGCGCAGTTCGTTGCGCTCGTCCTGAGCAATCTTGAGCTTGTGCACCTCCAGCAGGCGCTGGCCGCGCTCGCGGTGCACCTCCTTTTGCTCCTCGAGCAGCTGCTTCTGCGCAACGCCGGTGAACTCGATCTGCTGCTTGGTCTGGCGCTCCAGGTTCTGCACGGTGCGCGAGAGTTTGTCTTTGGCCTTTTCGTGCCCGGTCCGGATCTTACGCTCCCAGTCTAGCTCCTCTCGCAGCTTTTTCAGCTCGCGCTGCAGCTCGCCCGCCTCGCCCTGCTTGCGCCTCGCCTCGGTCCATGCGTCGCGCTCCGCGGTCTGCGCGTCCTTCACGCGCTCCCGGAGCGCGTCGCGCTCCTCCGTGAGCCGCCTCGCCTGCTCCTGGCCTCGCCCAATCGCCTCCTTGGCGGCGCGCAGGTCATCCTGCACGGCCTTGAGCCTTTCGATCTCCTTCTGCCGCTCCTTGGCCGTCTGCTGCGTCGCGCGCAGCTGCGCGCGCACGCCGTCCAGCTCGCGCTCCAGCGCCTTGACCTCCTCGCCCTCCGCGCCCGCGCCCGCGTCGGCCCCGGCCCCGGCCCCGGCCCCGGCCCCGCCCGGCTCGGACGCCGAGTCCACCGAGTCCGCGTCCGAGTCCATGCTCCGGCGGGCGCTCTGACCCCGTTCGGGCTCTGCGCTGCCGCCACCGATCGTGGATGCTGCGTGTCCGAGTCGGGCTGCACTGTGGCACTGATGGTGACTCGAACTCGGACTCGGACTCGGACTCGCAAAGGACAGAAAAAAGCGAGCCCGGCGCGGGCCCAGCGACCCGTGCAAGGGCCCGTTCCCGCGTTCGCGCAGGTGTGCGCCACACTCGGACGGTCACCCATCACGGTCAGTCAGCTCCGGCGCGCCCGGCCCGGCCGCGCCGCGTCCGACCTCGGCTGAAGCGATCAAGAGCGGCTTGGTGCGGCGTGGCGCGGCTTGGCGCGGCGTGGCGCGGCGTGGCGCGGCTTGGCGGCGGCGGACGGCGCGCAGAACGGGATCGCGCGGGCCCGGGCGGCGCCCCGTGGCAGCATGCTGGAGATCTTCTACGCGCCGACGCCGAATGGCTGGAAGCTGAGCATCCTGGCGGAGGAGCTCGTGGAGGCCGGGCTCCTGGGCCGCGGGGACTTTGAGGTGAAGCTGGTGAACCTGGGCAAGGGCGAGCAGTTCACGAAAGAGTTCCTGGCGGTGTCGCCGAACGGGCGCATCCCGGCGGTGCGCGATGGGGACAAGACCGTCTTCGAGTCCGGCGCCTGCCTCATGTACGTGGCGGAGAAGTGGGGCGCCTTCTTTCCGCAGGAATACCGCTTCGAGGTGCTGCAGTGGCTCTTCTGGCAGGTGGGCGGCCTGGGCCCCATGGCCGGCCAGGTCTCGCACTTTGTCAACTATGCGCCGCTCATCGACGAAAAGGCCGACCACACGTACTCGCTGGAGCGGTACAAGCGCGAATTCCGCCGTCTGCTCTCGGTCATGGACGTCCAGCTCGGCAAGACCAAGTACCTGGCCTGCGACCAGTACACGATCGCCGACATGGCTTCATACGGCTGGGTCCTCCCGTACCGTCGCTTTGGCGTGGACAACCTGGACGACATGCCGAACCTGAAGCGCTGGTTCGACGAGCTCAAGGCGCGCCCGGCCGTGCAGCGCGGCGTCAGCACTCTGCAGAGCGCCAACAAGAACATTGGCGAGAACGCCAAAAAGGAGTTCGACAAGTCCGATGAGGCCAAGGCTGCCTTCAAGAAGAGCGCGGAGACGCTCTTCAAGAAGGCCAAGATGTGACTTGCTCGTTGAGGATCATTCCTTGCATTCCTTTGGTGAAGTTCTGTTCAGATGTAGAGACTCACCGCCCGTGAGCGTCCCTTTATGAAAAAACCTCTTTTTTTCTGGCAAGACTTGCTCGCAAAGCAACGGAGCGTTATGATTGTTCATGTCGGCCGCTTGCGCGCTCGGCCCGGAGCGCCTGCTGGAAGACATCCTCACTAACAAAAGAGCAGCTCACGGTGCGGCCCGCAAAGGTGCGGTCGCGAAGCGCGAAGAGGGCTTTGAGCGCTTCGTGAGCCTCGGAGAAGCGGACGAGGACGTCCACGTGGCGATCGGAGCCGACGGGCGGCGGGACCACGAGGTCGTTCACATGTCCGAACTGGACGCACTCCTCGCGAATGTCCTGTCTCATGTCCTCGAGGTCGGCCTTGTCCGCGAGGTCCTGTTCCGTGAGCGCATTGTGCAGCACGAGCACATGGGTCGGGGTTCCGATGGCGGCGCCAATGCCATTGCCCGGGCGCCCACCGCCGCGCGGGTCATGGCCGCGCGGCGGCCCGCCCGCCGCGCCGCCCGACATTTGGGCGAGCGCCGCCCCAGAGAGCGCGCTGGCCTCGACGCGGGCACCGCCCGGAAGCGGCTCGCTGCGGCGCACCGAGATGGACCGGCCGCGCAGCACGAGGCCATTCAGCGCCTCGACAGCAGGGTCGGTGCAGGCTGGGTCCTGGTACTGCGCGAACCCAAAGCCCTTGCTGCGGCCTGATGCCTCGCGCACAACGTGCAGCGCCTGGAGCTTGCCAAAAGCCTCCAGCAGCTCGGTGATCTCCGCGTCCGTCAGGTCGTGCGGCAAGCCGCCAATGAAGATCTTCTCCGGGCTGTCCGGGATGGAGCCGCCGCCGCCGGGGCCGCCGCCGCCGCCACCGCCGCCACTACCACCGCGCGAGAGGATGTTCACCTGCGAGAGGTCCAAGGCCGGCGGCGGGCCGTCGTTCGGCGCGGCGTCCGCCGAGTACTCGTTAGGCCGTGCCACGGACAGGCCGCGGCCCTTGAAGTCGACGCCATCCAGGGCGAGACAGGCCGTAGTGAGCGCAGCGGAGTTGAACTCCACGTAGGCGAAGCGCTTCTCCAGGTGTACAAATACGTTGATGACGCGGTGCTTGCCGCTGCGATCGCCTGTGGCCCGCCGCACAAGGTCGTCGAAGAAGGCCTGCAGCTCGCGCTCATCGGTGTGCTCCACGTTGCCGATGAAGAGCCGCCGCACGGCGAGCGAGCCGCCGGCCTGCGCGGACGAGGGCGCGGCGCGCAGCGCCAGCTGCGCGCGCAGGTGCTCCGGCAGGTCCTCGGGTTTCACATCCCACATCGTAGGCTTGCTGCGCCGCGACCGCACGGGCCGCGGGTACCGGGCCTCGGAGGAGCCCGAGGCGGCCGCCGGCGCGCGAGACGCCGAGGTGGATCGCCTGGATCTCGACCGCGGGGGCGTCCGGGAGCGACGCCGCGACCGCGAGGGAGACCGCGAAGGAGACCGCGACGGCGACCGGGAGGGCGAGCGCGAGGCCGACCGCGACCGAGACCGCGACCTGGATGCTGCCGAGTCGTCGTCGCGGCCGCGGCCGCGGCCGCCGCTGCGGCTGCGGCTGCGGCTGCGGCTGCGGCTGCGGCTGCGGCTGCGGCTCGGGCTGCGGCTGTCGCTGCGCTCGCGGCGGTCGCGCTTCCTCTCCTTCTTGCTCTTCTTGTCCTTCTTGCTCTTCTTGTCCTTCTTGTGCTTCTTGTCCTTTTTGTCCTTCTTCTCCTTTTTGTCCTTGTGCGAGGACCTGCGGTCTCTGCGCGCGCGTTTCGCATCGCCGCGGCTGCCGTCGTCGCTGCGATCCTCCTCCGCGTCCTCGTACCTGCCGCGCTTGTGCTCGTCGCGGCGGCGGCCGCGGTCATCGCCCTCCCCGCCGCCGCCATGGCGGCGATCGTCCAGCTGCGGCGCCGCGCGCCCGGGGCCGTGGTCGGCCGACGTCATCCACGCCGGCCGCGTCATGGCGCGCCCGCGCCCCGCCATCGCGCCGCGACCGCGCTCTGCGCCTGCAGCGCCTGCGGCTGCGGCTGCGCCAGCTCCAACACCTGCTGCTTGTGGTTTTGAACGAGGCCGCAGCAGCCGCCGCCGCCGCCGCCGCCGCCGCCGCCGCCGCCGCCGCCGCGCGCCGAGGGCGGGCGGGCGGGCGGGCGGGCGGGCGAGCCGCGGAGCCTGCCGCGCCGCGTTCTGCCGCCGCCGCCGTCCGCGGTGGCGGGATGGATGCCGGACTGCATGCGGCGCGCCGCGCTTGGCCGCGCGGCGCTCGCGGCAGACCTTGAACGCGGCCAACCATGCTCGGGCTCGCGTACGCGTCCGAGGACGACTCCGAGTCCGAGGCGGGCGCCGCGGCGCCAGCGTCCGCGCCCGCGTCCGCGCCTGCCGCCGCCAAGGGCGGGACGCGGGGCGGCGTGGCGTCGGCGCCTGCGGTGGACGTGGGCGAGGAGCACCTGCAGGGCGCCGCGACGACGGCGCTGGCCAGGCCGCTCGACACGGCGGCGACGACGACGCTGGCGCACAATGTCAAGGCCGCCGCGCTGACCGCGCCGGCCGAGGGCCCGGTGAACCCGTTTGGGCAGCGCAGGGCCCAGGTGAGCGAGGCCGCCGTGGACGAGACCACCTTCGACCTGGAGCTGTACGGCGGGCCGGGGCGCAGGCGCATGCGCAGCAGCGAAAGTGTCCTGGTCGGCGCCGGTGGTGCCAGTGGCGCCAGCACCGGTGCGAGCAGCAGCAGCAGGAGGCGCAAGCGTCAGCGGCGCGGCGCCGCGGATGCAGACCTGCTCAAGCGCGGGCTGGCGGGCGAGGGCCTGTGGGCGGCGCCGGCGGACGACGAGGAGGAGGCCCTGAAGCCGCGCGATGAAGAGATCGTGCCGCCCAAGGTCTCGGAGGAGCAGAAGCAGTACCTGGCGGACCAGGAGAAGCGGCGCAGCAAGGCGGCCGAGCGCGCGCAACGCGACGAGGAGCGGCGCGAGAACCGCGAGGAGCACATCACCGTGGAACGCGGCGAGCGCTTGGCGTCCGCGACGAGCTTTCACGGGAGCGCGGAGTCCGACTACCAGGGCCGCAGCTGGCTGCAGGTGCCGCCCACGCTGCGCGCAAACGAGGACCACGAGTCGGGCATCCCGCACCGCCTGCTTGTGCAGTTCAAGGGACACACCAAGGGCGTGTCCAAGGTCAGCTTCTTTCCCAAGGTGGGCCACATGCTGCTGTCGTCGAGCCTGGACGGCACGCTTAAAATGTGGGCGGTGTACGAGAGCTGCCTGGGCGGCGGCCGCGGCCTGATGCGCACGTACGCCGGCCACAAGGAGCCGATGCGCGACCATGCCTTCAACGGCGAGGGCGACCGCTTTCTGTCGAGCAGCTACGACCGCACGCTGCGGCTGTGGGACACGGAAACGGGCCAGGCCATCATCTCGCTGTCCAACGGGTCCGTGCCGAACTGCGTGCGCTTCGCGCCGGGTGACGAGAACCTTGTGCTGGCCGCCTGCGAAAACAAGCAGATCGTGCAATGGGATCTGCGTGAGGGCAAGATCACGCAGCGCTACGCGCACCACGACGGCGCTGTGCACACCGTTACCTTCTTCGACGAGGGCCGTCGCTTCCTGACCAGCTCCTATGACAAGAAGCTCCTGGTCTGGGACCTCAACACGCCGGTGCCCATCAAGTACATCCAGGAAGCGTCCCAGCAGAGCATGCCCTTTGTAACGATCTCGCCCGATCAGCGCTTTTTCGCGTGCCAGAGCATGGACAATCAGATCATCACCTACGAGTATAGGGACCGCTTCCGCAACTGCTCCAAGCGCTTCACGGGTCACAACAACGCCGGCTTTGCGCTGCCCATTGACTTCTCGCCCAACGGCAAGCTACTGCTCTCGGGCGACTCCTCCGGCAAGCTCTTCTTTTGGAACTGGAACTCGTGCAAGCGTCTACGCGAGCTGCGAGTGCACTCGCAGCCCACGCAAGGCGCGGCCTGGCATCCTGTGGAGCCCTCCTGGGTCGCTACCTGCGCGTGGGATAACACGGTGAAGATTTGGGAGTAACGTTAGTTTCTTTGAGAAAGGCCAAGCCTTGGGCCTCTGGAGGCCCTTGGGCCTAAAAGAGTAGGAAGGAAGGCTCCGGTTTGGCGCGCTTATGCGATCGGCATGTTCTCGACGAACTTCGCGGCGGCCGCCCTGCACTCCGCGCTCGGGCAGTCGCCCGATTTGGGGCAGTTGCGCACGAACTTCCCGTCGCGCAGGACCTTGAGGTCATGCTTTCCACCGCACAAGTCGCACTTGGCCTCGACGTCGGTTTCGAGCGGGTACTTGGGTCGACGTCGGTTTCGAGCGGGTACTTGGTCGACTTCTTGTCGTCAGTGGAGCCGGTCGTGCGCGGCTTGTTCCGGCCGCACTTGTTGTCCTCGTCCTTTGCCGTCTCGCCCGTGTTCTAACCGGGGGGTGTGCTGGCCTCGCCGGTGTCGCTCTGGGCGCTCACGTTCAGGTCCAGCCGCGCTGGTGCGACCTTGTACAGAAACTGCTCGATATTCGACTTGCGCAGGTTTGCCACCAGGTACAGGCTCTTCAGCGTCTCTGGGTAGCCGTGTTTCTTCCGCAATCGGTCGAGGTCGTCCCTCTCATAGCCGTGAAACCTCTTCACAGTGTCCCGATACAGCTGGTCGGGGTACCGGGCGTGCTCGTCGATGAGTGCCAGCAGCTCCACAGGCTGGCGACAGCCCATGCGCTGGGCCTCCTTCGTGAGCTCCTGGTCGAACTTGTCGAAGACCTCAGGAAGCTTGATCTCGGCCCCTTTGAGGTGGTGGACGAAACGCTTTGACACCCTTGCGGTCAGCCCCTCACCGTGCCGCTTCCAGCGGAAATCGGTGAGGACGGCGACGTACGCGTCGAGCAGGTCGATGGTGATGTCGGTGACGTTGAGGCACACCCACTCAGGCCTATTCGCGAGACCGTTCGCCTTGCGAAGGCGTCTGATCAACGTCTCCCGTGCTCGTTCCGGCAAGACACCGTACGCCGGGAGAGGATTTATCCCCAGCTCGAGACACAATGTGCAGTAGATCTTGTAGTTCTCGACCCAGCTGAGGAACTCAGCGTCCGAGAAGTCTGCCTTGAGCTCCTGGGGGGGGTTCGGGCCTTCCACAGTCACCTGCGGGGCGCACAAGCGCCCTTCTGCCCACATGGCCCTTGCAGTTGCCTCAATGCTTGATAAGCGTCCGCGGCCACGCTGCGTACACTCTGGGGTGTTCTCGCCCATTTGGATGCTTCCCGGGAGGTCCTCGTCATCGTGATGTGGACTGCCGCTGCTGCCGCGCCGCATCGTGACGTTCTTCTTGGGGTCTTGCCCCCCCACAGGATCCGCATGGCCCCTCTTCATGGCGGAGAGTTCCTTCTGCTGCTCTCGGATCATCTTGAGCAGCTCCTGGTTCTCTTCACGAAGGCGTTTGCACTCATGAAGCACCCGTTCTTGGAAAGTCTTGTTCTCGTCTTTCATACGCTTGTTCTCGTCTTCCATACGCTTGTTCTTGTCTTCCAGACGCTTGTTCTCGTCTTCCATACGCTGCAGAATGGCGCCATGGGCATCCGGCGCTCCCGCCACATTGTCGGCCTCGTTCGCGCGTGCCGAGGAAGCTCCTACGCCCGTGGCTGCCGATGACGTTTGCGCGGGCTGCGCGCTGTCGTCGGAAGTGCTGGCATCTCCGGCCTCCGTCTCGCGTACGGCCTCACCTTCACCTTCGACGATGGCGTAGTCGCAGGCACTCGCGTCGCCATGCGCCGCGACTTCGCCTGCAACGGCAGGAGCCCCAGCCGGAGTCAGAGCAACCGGAGGTCCCTGTTCATGGTGGTCCCCCTCGTCCTGGACGTCAGCTTCAGCCCTGGCCACGGCCGCGGAGTCTTTCTCGGACTCCTCGAGGTGACCGACCAAAGCGCGTGCACCCCGTACCTGCCGCTGCTCATCATCTAGCCAACGTTGGCGCAAGTTCGACTCGGGGAGTAAGCTCATCGCTGTCTGAGCAGTCCCAGCCCTGCGACTGGCCAGCTAGAGCTAGAGTAGCTACTAGCTAGTCAGCAAGCTCGTCTGTCTCTCCTCCACCTTGGCGGGCGCAGGGTGCTTGCCGGTCTCGTCCTCGCGCTGCGACCCTGCCCTGCGCCGCGCCTCGCAGACCGGGCGCCAGGCGTCGCGTGCGAAGGCGCGGCGAGCGGAGCGGGGATGAGATATGGGTTTGCCGGCCGGGCCGAGCGCACGACGCACGTGATGGCTCGTGGCGGCTCGTGCACCTCGTGCAGGAGTATGCGGGCTCGTGTGCCTCTGTACGCCGATAACGCGCGCGTGAGCTTCGCGGGCATGCGCCGTGCGCGTGGTCCTGTGCACGCCGCGCGTCTGATGCTGTGAACCCGTTTCCCTGGCCGCCTCACACGGCGCGGCGAGCGGCGGCCTACTAACTTAGTAGCTGAGCAGGCCCCCTCTGGGCCGAGCGGCGGCCGCGCGGCGGCAGCAGACTCGCTACCAGCCCGAGCAACCTTCAGCCTCCGCAAGCTTCGCAGCAGCCGCCCCGCCCCACCCACCCCGTGAGCAAGATCGCCGACGATGAGGTCCAGGCCCTCGTGGTCGACAGCGGCTCCGGCACGTGCAAGGCCGGCTTCGCCGGCGACGACGCGCCCCGCGCCGTCTTCCCGTCCATCGTGGGCCGCCCCAAGCACCCGGGCATCATGGTCGGCATGGACCAGAAGGACGCCTGCGTCGGTGACGAGGCCCAGTCCAAGCGTGGTGTCCTCACGCTCAAGTACCCGATCGAGCACGGCATCGTGACCAACTGGGACGACATGGAGAAGATCTAGCACCACACCTTCTGCAACGAGCTCCGCGTCGCCCCGGAGGAGCACCCCGTCCTGCTGACGGAGCCCCCCCTCAACCCCAAGGCCAACCGCGAGCGCATGACCCAGATCATGTTCGAGACCTTCAACGTCCCGGCCATGTACGTCAACATCCAGGCCGTGCTCTCCCTGTACGCCTCGGGCCGCGCCACCGGAGCCGTCCTCGACTCGGGTGATGGTGTGACCCACACCGTGCCCATCTACGAGGGCTACGCGCTCCCGCACGCCGTGCTCCGCATCGACCTTGCCGGCCGCGACCTCACCGACTACATGATTCACCACCACCGCCGAGCGCGAGATTGTGCGTGACATCAAGGAGAAGCTTGCCTACGTCGCCCAGGACTTCGACGAGGAGATGCGCCTCGCCGCCGAGTCCTCGGCCCTCGAGAAGAGCTACGAGCTCCCGGACGGCAACGTCATCACCATCGGCAACGAGCGCTTCCGCTGCCCCGAGGTGCTTTTCCAGCCTTGCTGGCTGCTGGGGCTTTCCTTGTGCCTGTTGCCAGTGCTGCCAGGCAAACCACGGGCACGGATTGCCCTGGTCACAATCCCACCTGTTGACGACAATGTCCGAGTGTCCGCAATGCACCCTGAGAGGCATGCAAGAGCCGCCGCTCTCCACCTCGTAGAGGTCGTCTTTGTCGTTGTGGTGGTCGTTCGCGGTCGCCCTAGCTAGCTACTGGTAGCCAGTCGACCCTAACGTCCACAACACCTTCAACGTCCTTTCATGGTCCTCCTCGTCCTTTGAGTTTCTGGTGGTAGCTAGCTGGAAACCTTGATCATCCTCATCATCCTGCGTTCTTATCGCCCTGCTCCTCTCGGTCGTCCTGCTCCTCTTCGAGCGCCTGGTGCGTCAAGGCAAGCGGCAGAGCAGCTTAGGATGGCTTCTGATGATCACGGCGCTTATCCTCCGCGACCTCCTGCTCGCACTCGTGGACCAGGGCACTGACGCAAACATGTCCGAGTATGAAGTGATGACGGATGGCTTCGGTGATGCTGACTTGGAGCGCAACAGTTTTGATCGAAGTACTGGCAGCCTCTTGCCGAAGACCCTCGACAAGTTGGTCCCAGCTTCAGCTGGCCAGCCTGCCTCTTTACAAAACGTGTAGCCATAAGTTCAGCTAGAGGGGTTATAAGTTAGTCATCAGTCAGGTGGGCAGGGTAGTTTTCTTGGCAAGTTGCTTGGCGCGGCGCTTTTCAGCACGTTGCTGGCGACGCTGCAGGCTGTCGTACGCGATGCGGAGAGCCTTGTGCTGCTGGGCCTCGGCCTCGAAGGACTGCTTGTAGGTCTGCAGACCGTCCTCCAGCGTGCGGATATAGGCGAGCGTGGGGTGGTCCGCGACGCGCGAAAGCAGCTTGTCCTCGACGACGCGCTGCGCGAAGGCGGACGAGGTGAAGTCGCGCAGCGCCTGCACGAGGTCGCGCAGGCCGTCGGCATCCATTTCGGTAGTGTCGGCGTCGAGGCGTACGCCCTGGAAGTGAAGATTATCCAGAAGAGAGTCCACGGCAACAGGGTCAGGCTTGGCCTGCTGCGTCGGGGCGAGAGCCAAGGTCGTCGGCTTAGGCGAGGTGGACTCGGGCGCCGCTAGCCTGGCGGAGGCTGCGGCGAGCGCTGGGATGGCAAGGTTGTTGGGCGGCAGCGGCGAAGAGGGGGCCTCCTCCCGATCGGCTTCGGTCGTGTAGGCGCGGAGAACCTTCGCCTGGTGGCGGAGGCGGCGAAAGCGCAGGTCGGGCGCTGTGGGCACGTCCTCTTCGCGCACGAGAACCTCCTGCAGGAGGTCCTCGCGCGAGGTTACGCGGAGCTTGTAGTGGCCGCGCTGCATCTTGTTAAAGGCGCGCGTGAGGGCGTTGGCGTACTCGTAGAGCGTGTCGAGCTCCCTGCGCAGATTCTTGGCCTCGGCGGAGCGCTTGGCGTGATAGGCGTTGAAGTCACGGACGAAACGGCGGCAGTCGAGGTCTTTCTGCATGACCCAGTACTCGGCTTGCTGCTGAATATTGGCGATCTGGACCTCGTTGGCCTCGAGCAGCGCGCGGATATGGTCGGCGTGCTTCTTGCCGAGCGTCTCGGACAGGTCGGCGAGCTGACGTCGCGCGTGCTCCAGCTTGGCAGAGTCCACCTTGAGCGCGCTTGGCACCTGCATGAGTCGCTCCTGCGTGCTGGCCTGGAGGTCCTTGGAGTTCTGCAGTAGCGCGGCAATGCGCGCCTCGTACTCGCGCCGCACGACGACGTTGCGGCTCTTTGCCGCGGCGGCGGCGTCCACCATGCCCTTGCGCAGGGCGGCCACCTCTTCGCGCAGGCGGCGGTTTTCCTTGATGTGGCGCTCGGCGTCGGCCTTGGACGAGGTCTCCAGGCTACGGAGCACGTCCTTGACATTGCGCAGGCGGTCTTCAGCCTCGACGCGGTCCTTGCGCTGGTTCTTGAGCTGCATGCGAAGTCTGCGCATGCGGTTGCGCAGGAGGGCGCCGGCAGACCCGAGCGAGTTCCACTGCGTCGCTTCATCAGGGTCCTCGTCCACAATGTCGCCGCCCGCGCCAGGCGACATGGCCTCATCCCCGCCGCTGCCGACGCCGCCAGCCGCGTCGTGCAGCATGTTGTTGAAGAGCGGCGAGCTCTCGATGTCATTCAGGTCCAGGCTGCCCATGTCGAAGACGCTTCCCGCGGGCGACTCGCCCATGGGCGAGCCCGGGCTGCGGGCGTCGGAAGCCTCGCGCGCGGCGAGCGCCGAGGAGACCTGCTTCTCGATGGCTGCCACGTCGATTGTGCTGCCCAGCACCCGGCCGTCGGCCATGCGCACGCGACCGTCGCTGAGCACCTGCACGTCGCCGTGGCCGAGTTCGCGCAGCACGTCCGCGAGCTGCTTGTTCTTTTTGGCGAGCAGTATGGCCATGAGGAAGCGGAGGCGGCGGATCTGGCTCTGGAGGCGGCGAATGGTGGCCTGGAGGAGGCCGCGGCCCGAGCCCTCGAGGTAGTTGATGCGCGGCTGGTTCACGACTGCCCTACAGCGATTGGCAAATTGTAGTGTGCACAGACACTCGTCGTAATTGGGGCGCGTCGGGTTGAGCGCCGCGATCACCGAGGTATGCGCGTTGCCGCCGAGCGAGTTCTGCAAGAGGCGCGTGAGTCGCGAGTCGCGGTACGGGATGTAGGCGCTCGGCGTCGACGGGTCGAGCGCCGCAGCCACCTTGCCGAGCGCGCTCAAGGAGCTGTTGATGAAGAGCGTCTCGCGCATACGCTGCCCCTCCGACTCGCTCTTGTTGAGTCGCTCGCTGCCGGCCAGGTCCACCAGGTTCAGCACGCCCGAAATGGTCTCCTTCTCCGCCGAGTTGCGCTGCGTGACGCGGATCGTGAACACCGAGTGCGACCGCGACGAGTACTCATTCATCTTGGTTCCGTGCGTGGCTCGCAGTCGGAACCCGCGCTCCACGACATCCAGGACCTCGGCGGCGCGCGTGACCGGGATGACCGCCAGATCCTTGACGAAGACATTGCCCTCAAAGTCCTCGTGAATCTCAAGGCCGTCGTCCGCGCGGTCCTTGGCGCCGTTGATCTCTGCTGGTGGCGAGCTCGCAAAGGACGAACGGCTGCGCAACTTCTCCAGGTACCACTCCGACGTCTTCATCTTCTTGTGCAGCTTCTCCTCCTCCTTGTCGATGTAGGCGCGCCCGAGATCGCGAATCTCGTCGCAGTACATCTCCAGAAAGGAAACCTCTACCACTATGCTCACGTGCTTGTTCTTGCGCTGCTCGCGCTCCGCGTATGCGAAGATGTAGTCGATGCAGCGCGGGATGATGCCACGTTTCGCGCCCTTCTCGCCAAACATCGAGTACGTCTTGCCCGAACCTGTCTGCCCGTACGCGAAGCAACACCCATTGTACCCGTTCAGGCAGTGGTCCACGAGCGGCCGCGCCACGCTCTGAAAGACCGCTTCCTGTGAGCTTGTGCACCACAGCACGTTATCAAAGAGGAAGGCGTGCTCGCCCACGTGCCGCGACGGGTCCTTGATGGTCAGCTTGCCGGCCGCTTCTTTTGGGTTGTGGCTCCACATATCCTTGGGCGCCTCGCCGCCGTCATTTGGCGGCCGCGCGCGCACGAAGACCTTAATGTGGTCGTTGCCCGTCGACGTGCCCTTGGTGTAATCGTTCACCACTTTGTGCTCCATGTTGCCCTGCGCGATCGTGCGCTGCTACGCGCGAGCAACGCCGTGGAGCGAGCGTCGTGAGCGAGCGTTGCACGTGCAGCGACCCTCGCTCGTGCTGAGCGATCGGAGCGAGCGTCGCCGTGCAGCGACCCTCGCTCGTGCTGAGCGACTGGAGCGAGAGCGTCTCCGTGCAGCGAGCGTCAGCAACGTCGCTCGTGGAGCGAAATGTCTCTCTCACCCCGCAAAGGAAGCTTGCCCCAACCCCGCTATGGCATCCTTATACGCACGCATAAACGAGGCTGACAGCATGTGCTAGCGTGCGTGCCCTGCAACTTGAAGAAAGCCGCACTGCAGTAAGTCACAGACCGATCCGTTACGGAGGTGGCCACTGCGCGCACCCCCGTGTGCATATTCCGACTGTTGACTCGCGGGCGCTACTCATCATGATCCCGGACGTTGACGGACGCTTCAAGTGGGTAAATTGCGCGCGCAGCGGGTGACTCAAAGGACGTTGGCCCGCACCTGGCGCACCAAGCTTTGATCTGTGGTAAGTTGAAGTAGTCTCGGCCGATTCTTCATTGGACATGGCCTGACCGCAGTCAACGAAGCGAGTTCGGGCCCTGCAATGATCTCACAGTCAGTGAAGCGGCGGAGCCGGACCGTCCGCGTGGAGCGGCTGCAGCTCCGACTCGGAGGTCCATGCTCAAGGTTTACCCAGCTCGCATTTGATGAGACCTCAGCACGAGCTCCTGCACCGTGACTCGGACGCAACGGCAGAGCACACCAAGCCCTGCCGGTGGTGGCTGGCCTCGCGCGTCTGGCCGCGAGGAGCCCGCTGCCGTGCTCGGCGGCGCCCAACAGAAGCGGGCCTCAGGCTCTGTCTGTGCGTTGCGTTGCGCTGCGCTGGGCGTTGACCAGCTACTAGCCTACTGCCGCCTGAGTCACAACAACAACAACAACAACAGCCGAGCACGGCAGAGCAAGCCTGAGCAAACTCGCTTCAGCCCGGCTGTGCGCGCGGCGGCAAGAGGCGCGGCGGCGGCGGCGGCGGCGGCGGCTGCTGCTGCTGCTGCTCCCGGCGGGCGCGGAGCGGTACGCCTTGCGCTGCGCGCTGCCGGCGTCGGGGCATCCGGCCATCTGGCCGTCCCGTCCCACCATCCAACCTCCCGCGGCGGTGCCTGCCTGCCTGCCTGCCTGCCTGGGCGCGCTCGCGGCGGGCGGAAGGGCGGGTGAGCGTCGTGGCGCAGGCCGCCTGCTGCCTGTTGCCTGCCTGCCTGCCTGCCTGCCTGCCAAACCGCCGCGGGCCTGGAGCAGCAGCTGAACAAGCGAACAGCGGCGCGGCGCAGCGCGGTGCAGGAGCGCGGCGCCCTGAACGACGCTGGCTCCGGCGCCGAGGACGACGACTTGGTAGTCCAGGCGCGCGGCTCCCGGCGACCCGGGCCAAGCGAGATGCTGCGGAGGTCGGCGGACGCAGGCCAGGACAGCACCATCGCGCGAATGATTCACCGGTTCCGGACGTCCGAGCCCACGGACCCGGCCACACGGAGGCGGCAAACAAGGTGAGTTTCTCTTGCGGCGTGCCGCGAACTGCAGGCCTGCATCGCACCCGAGCGTAGCATCCGAGCGCTGCATCCGAGCAGAGACTGACGAGGCAAACCTTGAATTGGCATTCGTCTGCACAGCAGCACGAGCGCGAGCGCGAGCGAGGCCGAGCTTGGCCCCTTCTGGTGGAGGTCGCAGGACAAGCCGGGTGCCAAAGCGGGCGAGGAGGACGAGGAGGAGGACTACGTGTGGCAGCAGCCGCCTTCTCCCCACGGCGGGCGCGCTCCCATGCGGCAGTTCCGTGGGGTCGAAACCCTGGATGACCTGATTGCGCGAGATGTGGAGGAGCTGACAGCAGCGCGTCTCAGCCTCGAGGTCACCAGCGGCCGCGAGTCCAGGCGCAACAACCCCTTCCGCCGCAGCGGACCCGGACCTGCACAGGCCTCCGTGGACCGCAGTATGCACAACTTTGCCAACGACGACGACGACGACGACGATGACGACGACGATGACGGCGATAACAACGACATCAGCACCACACGTGAGGAGAGGAATCGTGCGGAGGAGGAGGAGGACGACGACGACGACGACGATGATGATGACGACGAGGATGAGGTCATTGTACATGAGGGCGGGTCGGATGGGGCCTCGTCCAGGACGGGGAGCCCCAGGAAGGTGCACGTGGCACTGGAGGACCCGGACGCCGCGCAGAGCCTGCGCGGCGTGCTGGACGCGGCGCGCCGCAAAATGCGGGACCTGGATCAGATCGTGGACATGGACAAGGCCGAGGACGCGGCGCTGCGGCGCCAGACGCAGTCGAGCGAGGCGCCCTTTAGCGAGCGCGCCGCGCCGGCTGCCGCCGCTAACACCGATCCTCACCATGCCGCGGCAGCGGTGTCCGCCTCGGCGGCCAGCGTGGCGAGCGACTTGGAGGCTGCCATCTTTGCGCTCTCGCTCGTGCGCAGGTCCTCCGTGGCAGCGGCGCAGCAGGAGCGGCAGGAGGAGGAATTGGCCAAGGCCGAGGGTGATGAGGCGGCGGCGGACGCGCGCGGTCCTGCGGCCTTGGGTGCGGTTTCCCCGGCCGAGGCCCGCGACTCCAGCGCGCAAACCGACCTGAGCGATCTGGACGACGGCGAGGCGCGTGCGCAGCTCATTTCACAACGCGCGCGTGAGGGCATGAGCCGCATCCGCAGCTCGCTGGAAGAGGCGAGCGCCGGCGCTGCCGATTCGAAGCCAGCCGCTCGCACTTCGGCTTCGCTGCTGGAGCTCGCCTCGGAGCGCCCACCGGCATACCCGCGCGGCTACAGCACGGACCTCACAGACGCAAGCCACGAGGAGGTGCTCAGCATTCTAGAGCGGCGCGCGGCGGACGGAGCGCGTGCCGACGAGGATGAGGGGCCATCCAAGGCGGGGCGGAAGGTCTCTGGCGTGCGTGCCTCTCAGGAGGAACTCATTCGCGGCGCGTACGGGCCACGCCAGGGTGGCATGGAGCACATTGGCGAGGACCTGGACGTGGCGCTCATGTGCCTTCGCAAGAGGCTGGGCAGCCGCAGTAGCGGCACCAACCAGGACCAGCAGCGTCAGCAAACGCAAGACGGCGCGCGTGCGGAGGACGCGCTTCTTGCGGTGAAGCGGCAGGTGGTGGACAAGCTGGCTGCGCAGTTGCGGTCCGGCGACTCCGGGCTCCCCCCGCTGCCAAGCGACGTGGACGAGAGCCTGGACCTCCTCGCTGCGCGGCTGCGTCTCGCCAACGACTACGAGCGCGACGTGGCCCACATGCGCGCGTGGCGCGCGTCCAAGGTGGATGCAACGGCGCTGGGGCCCGCGTACGAGGCGCTGCAGAGTGCCTTCGAGGCGCGCGACTGGAACGAGGACGGCCTCATCAGCGTGGAGGACGGGCGGCGCATCCTTGAGGACTTTGCGGAGTGGAGCGGGCGCCCGCTCGCGCTCACGGACGAGCATGTGCTCAAGGCGTGCGGGCTTTTGGAGGTCGCCGCGCAACACCTGAACTTTGCCGACCTCGTCAAAGCTTTCGATGTCTACGTGCCGGCCGCGCCTGCGTCGGCCCCGCGCACGGCACTGACGCAGCGCGTGCCTGCTGTTCCAGTGGCAACCGCGGCGCCGCCGCGAGACGAGGACGCCGTCAGCGTGGCGTCAGCCTCCACCAAGAGCTCCGTGCGCGTGGGCGCGCGTGAGCTGCGAGCGCTGGCGGCCAGGCTGCGGCGCGCGCAAGAGATCATCGATGAAGAGCAAGGCCTGGAGGACGACGAGGAGAGCGACTTTATGGAAGACGAGAGCGACATTGAGGACGACGAGCGGGTGGAGGATGACGAGGAGTCTCGATCTCGCCTTCGTGCAGCTGCTGGGGCCCGGAGACGAGGGATGACAAAGAGACGGGGCCGAATGGACGACGTGCATGTGCGCGTCGTGCCTCCGCGTGCGGACTGGGACTTGGAGCGGCAGCCGCCATACAATCCAGACAAGTATTGGCATCCGACTGCGCCGCCCGCGCCGCCGGCGCCTGCGCCAAGTGTACCCGCGGGCCAGGTGCTCCTGGACTTGCAGGAGTTGCAGGTCGCGGTACAGAACGCCACGATCGACTTTTACAAGCGCAAGCTGGCGGGCGAGAGCGCCGCTGCTGCGACGGCGAAGCGAGAGGCGCGAGCAACGGTGGCCAGCGAGGCGCACGTGCCCATCGCGCCCAGCAGCAGGTCCAGCTCGGTGGAGTCGCGCGAGACCAAAGACGAGGACCGTGGCAGGGTTCGCTTCGAGTTCGACGCCAGCAGCTCGGGCGGGCGTTTGCGGGTTCGCGGCGGGGATTGCAACGGCGACTCTCTTGGCCGGCCGTCGTCGCCGTCGCTGCCGCCGTCGCTGCCGCGCCACGCGGCTGAGGAGAAGCGGGCCACGGGCGAAGGTCACTTCGAGCCTCACATGTATCGTCTGCAGTCTGCGCGCGCGCAGCTCGCCGAGCTGGAGGCGCTCCGCAAGATGCGCACGCGGCAGGTCGCGTTGTCATGACTGGCGTTAGTAGATTAGTGAGAAAGTGTAAAAGACTGCCGATTGCTGCAGTTCGTCGGCGAGACAAAATCCAATCCGACTTGCGGTTCTGACACTTGGGCGTGGCGTTCGGGAGGCAGTGATGCCTCTAATCTTTCAAAAGTGCTGCCACTGTTGGTGCAGCGCAGCCTGCGGCCCCTTTGCGTGCAGCTGACGCTCTGCTGACGCACGCGAAGCTTCAGCTGACGCGTGCGAAGCTCCAGCTGACGCGCGCGAAGCTCCAGCTGACGCACGCGAAGCTCCAGCTGACGCGCGCGAAGCTCCAGCTGACGCACGCGAAGCGCCAGCTGACGCACGCAACTGCTTGAGCTCTTCTCAACTGACATTTGAAGCCGGTTGAGCAATCAGATTATTGAGCTGTCCAGCTGGCCGAGCCTGTTGGCTCGATAGCTTGTTACTCTGCGCTCTCTCTCTCTCTCTCTCTCTCTCTCTCTCTCTCTCTAGCCTACAAAAACCGTTTGCCATCATCATGTGCACGCCGCAAGCAGGAAGTGAAGAAGAAAACGTTATGTGTAAAGGACAGCTCACCATGTGCGGAGGGAGGTGTCAGGCAGGTATTATTGCGCGGGTGGCGGCATCAGTCGCGGACGGACAGTCGTGCGGGTCCGTCGCCTCAGCGAGCCGATCTCGGCGTGGCAGGCGGCGAGGCAGTGGAAGAAAAGGATGAGGACATGGAGGCGTTAATGTTCGGCGGGAGGTGAGATGACGGACTGGTGGTGGTGCTGCTAGCGCTGCTGGTGCTGTGAATACATGTGGGCGGCGCAGCTGGGTCGCCGCTGATGGATGCGGAGGAATCCTTGCGTTCCTTGAGCTGGGCCTGGCGCATCTGAAGCTTGCGCTGCAGCGCCGGGAGTGGGTCAGGGCGCGAGGCCTCGGCAGAGCCGGGCTGCGCGAAGAGAGAGAGGCAGTCATGCACAAAGTCAGCATCGCGGCGGCGCTCCTCACGACGCTTGCGCAGGAGGTCATCCTTTTCCTTCTCGAGCACGGCGACACGCCGCTGCAGCTTGTTGACCATGCACTCCTGCTCCTGCTCGAGCTTGTTCTCGAGATCGATCTTGTCCTTGCGCAGCTGCGCCAGCTGTTTCTGCAGCGTGTTGGTGATGAGCTCCTCCTCACGCTCGACCTCCTGCGCGAGTCGCTCCTTCTCATGCACGAGCTGGTTGAGCTTCTTGTTGAGCTTGTTGATGAGGAACTCCTCCTCGGCCTCGGCCTCCAGGCTGTTCCTCACCAGCTGCGCGCGCAGCGCCTGCAGCTCGTCCGCCAGCGCGGCGCTCCTGCGCCGCTCCGCGTCCAGCAGCGCCGCGTCCCCGCCGCCGCCGCCGCCGCCGCCACCGCCGCCGCCGCCGCCGCCGCCGCCGCCGCCGCCGCCCGCCGCCGGCTCCGCCGCAGGCATCTCCGCGCGCGCCGCCTCCCGCTCGCCCATCCGGATCCCGGCCTGCCGCGCGCCGCCCGCCGCCCGCGCGCGCGCGCCGCCGCCGCGCCGCCGGTCCCGGACTCGAGATCGCCGCTCGGGCCGAATGGACGCGCGCCGTCCCCGCGCGCCCCCCGGAACGCCGGAACGCCGCCGGTGTGCGCCGGGACCGCGGCGCCGGGACCGTGACTGCGAGGATGACTTGGGCGACGCTGGGCGACTTGGAGACTTGGAGACTCGGAGACCGAGGCGGACTCGGAGTCATTCGGAGTCCGTCCTGGTGTCGCGCAGGCGCGGTGCCAGCGCCGTCCCGAGCCGAGTCCGAGTCGCTGCAGCCACGGTGAAGGTGCCTGTCTCGCCTGTCACGGCCACGGTGAGGGCGCCTGCCAGCGACCGATGCTGTCGAGGTTCGGGTCCGAGTCCGGGTCAGGGGCCCGGGCGGGCTCCGGTCTCGCTGTCGTGTTGGCTGCGGCGGCTAAGGCTTGGGAGAACTGGAAGAGCGAGTCTGGGACCTGGAAAGCGCGGTGCGATGCTACGCGGATGGGCTCCGGGGGCACACGTCGACGGTTGGCGTTGTGGCTTGGAAGGTGGGTGGATTGTGCCGGGGTCGAACGATGGCAAGCGGTTGGCGGGGCGGGTCACGGAATGGTCGGTCGTCTTCATCGCGCTCAAGCTATTGGCTGATGTCCGGTTGATTGATCATTCTGTTTCAAGTGGAGTATGCATTCTCGCTCGAGCAGTCGCCACACTACTTTACGTTCGGGGTTCTGCAGATTCCACAAGCACATTCACGAGCAACAAGCACCCTCTTGTTGATTCCGCAAGCGATTTCGCGCGGATCATATTCCATGGCGTAGGGCGTTGATGCCCACATCGGTCTCCTGGGAGAGCAGCAGCAGAGGCTGCAGCTCGAGCATCAGCATAGGCTGCAGCTCGAGCATCACCAAAGGCTGCAGCTCGAGCATCAGCATAGGCAGCTCGAGCATCACCAAAGGCTACAGCTCGAGCATCGCCAAAGGCTGCAGCTCGAGCATCCCCAAAGGCTGCAGCTCGAGCATCGCAAAAGGCTGCAGCTTGAGCATTCACCAAAGGCTGCATTCACCAAAGGCTGCAGCTCGAGCATCACCAAAGGCTGCAGCCGAGCATCACCCAAGGCTGCAGCTCGAGCATCACCAAAGGCTGCAGCCGAGCATCAGCACAGGCTGCAGCTCGGGCATCAGCATAGGTTGCAGCTCGAGCATCACCAAAGGCTGCAGCTCGATCATCAGCATAAGCTGCAGCTCGAGCATCACCAAAGGCTGCAACTCGAGCATCACCAAAGGCTGCAGCTCGAGCATCAGCATTGGCCGCAGCTCGAGCATCAGCATAGGTTGCAGCTCGAGCATTAGCAAAGGCTGCAGCTCGAGCATCAGCATAGGCTGCAGCGCGAGCATCACCAAGGCTGCAGCGCGAGCACAGCTCGAGCACTACTCCCAAGACTGTAGCCCGAGGATCCCCAGGTAAGAGGAAAGCAACGTGCCGTGGGCGCCTGGCGGCCCTGCCGCAGGAATATCTAGAACGAAAAGCTTTTCTTTTACAGAGTTCTGGCAGGCATGACGCTGTTGGGCGCAGCAGCTTGCTCACCTAAACAGGTACGGTGCTAGTGGGCGCAGCACTGATGGGCACGGTGCTGTTGGCAGAGGAGGCGTTGTAGGCTCCACCGCCACCGCCACCGGACTTAGACTTGACTTTCTTCGCAAGCATATCAGTGCCAACCTTGCCGTCCTCCGGCACGGAGTCGGTGAACCAAAAGTACACCTTGGGACCAAAGAGGAGGCCCTGCACGGAGAGGTCGTTGAGGAAGATGATGCCGGCGCGCAGGAAGAGGCCGTTGATGGGGTCAGTGAAAACGAGCAGGAGCACACAGGAACCAAGGAGAAGGACCTGGAGGTTGGAGACGAAAGCGAGCGTGATGTAGCGCGACTCCGCGAAAACCGAGGAGACGTTGCGCACCTTGTAGGCAAGTCTGCCGCCATAGGCGAGGACGAGGATGTGGTAGACGAGCAGGACGGCGAGCATGGAGCTCGCCTCTGCGTTGGTGCAGGAGCCCTCGAGGCCGTCGAGCGAGGCCTCGTAGGCGAGTGGTGCGACGGCGGTCCAGATGGCGAGCAGGGCGATCTCCATGAGGATGAGCCCGAAAACGAGTGCGGCGATGCGAGTGAAGCTGGCCGTGGAGACCTTCTTCTTACCGGTGAGCGAGCGGTTGAAGACCTCGTGACAGCGCTTCATCTTGCCAATCAGCGGAGCGATTTGCAGCATCCAGCCGAGCGCGTAGGTCCAGACCCAGCCCTGACACGCGCTATCGACCTCACTCTCCTGCGTGAAGAGAAAGATGGAAGAGGACGACACGATGGTGCCAACGCTGCAAAGCACGAGAAAGGGGCCCTGCGATGCCTTGACGATGAGGTGACGGCGGCAGAGTACGGTCCAGATGCTGGTGAAGAGAGCGATGCCGATATTGATGGCGGCCAGCGCGAATGAGAGGCGCGTGATGCGCGCAAGCATGGCAAGGTGCTCCTCACACTGGCTACCGTAGCAGAGCTTCTCCACGAGAACGTCGATTGTGGCGACGCCGAGGAAGCGCGAGCCAAAACTGAGCGGGTAGGAGAAGGTGACCATGTTGGCGTTGCCGGCGCCGGCGTCGAAGTAAGGAGAGGTCCAGTAGCCCTCACTCTCTGCGCCGGTAAGACCGTTGGCCCAGTCGATGGCGAAGTTGTCGCGCGGCGCCAGGTACCAGTCAGTGCCGTCGGCGAGATAGTCGTAGGCGATAGCGAGGTCCATGTACTCGCACGTGTCGAGGGTTGCGCCCGAGCAGTTCCACGAATAGGGCGCAAAACGCGACATGTTGCGGAAGATGCCTGGTTCAAAGGCGATGGCGCTTCCGTACACGTCGTCGTCCAGCAGCACGTTGGTCTTGACGAGGTCCTCAAATTGCGCTTCAAGGAGGGTAAAATCGATCTCTCCATCGCTGTCCTCAAACGCGAATGCGCTGGCATACATGGCTGCCTGCTTTGCAATCTTGTTCAGACTCACGAAGGACGTCTTGGCGTAGTCGTCGCCAGCGCCGGTCTGGGCAACCTGCGCGCGCGTTGGCGCGGTGCCCGACGCCACAAGCGCAGCGCAGAGAATCACGGAGCTCCGCACCATCATCTTTATTCGATTGTCTCAGGCTGCCTCTGCCGTTTGAGATCTGCCTGGCTTCTGTCTCAGCCGTCTGGCCTCTCAGAGCGGCCCTTCAGCAAGCAAAGTTTGAGGCGTAGAATCCAACGTCGATTCGCGATGCGGCGAATCGGAACGGATCGGATCGGGCTGCCTGGCGCGCAACAACTTGAAGCGGCGTGCCCGCATGGGCACTTCCAGTTCGGTCAAGTAGCTGGCTGGTGCGGACCCCTGGCATGAAGAGACTCGGTCACTCGGACAAGCGGCTGTCGCGATTTACCGTTGGCAGTTTCCGTGAATCGGAAACTTCGCAGCGGAGGAACAGGGACACAGGGACCAAGTCGACTCACGTCGCGATGAGGCTAGCGGCTTTTCTTGCGAGGCGGAAGGACGGCAGCTCGCCTTGCACGCTTCGACGCGCGCCCGGGCCGATCTGTCTGCTCCTCGGGAGCGCGTTTGATCGTGAGAAACGGACCCAACTTGGAAGATTTTGGCGTAACCTCCTCGCTCACAGGTAATCTCACTGGTAATTCAGTTTGAAAGAGCGCACCCAGCGCGAGTGTGAGAAGCTGCCGCAGAAACCATCCTCACGTTCACCTCTAATTAAAATAAAAAAAATTGAGTTCCGATTCGACCTCGTCTTTCGCATGACAGTGAGAAGAGGGCTCCAACTTGAACATCGTTCTCAACGGTTCTTTGCGCAACACGGAGAGCGCATGCATGTACCAACCGCGAAGCGTGGAGGTTTACCTACAACAGGAAGACGAGTCTCGGGAGACTTTGGCTGACAGGCGCAAAGACAGGGCGTCCGGACCGCCTCTGTTTGTCGGACCACGAGGCAGTCTCCAAAAGTCAGGCGAACCGTTCGCCGCGTCACCAGGTTTGCTTGTCGCCATCTTGCGCGCTCGGGACAAGGGCGGGCGGATCGGAGAGTCGCCGGACTTGTATGGCGACTTGTTCTGCTCGGAGAATGGTCCGCAACGCGAAGCGGCGGCGTCGACGCCAGCGTCGACGCCAGACAGATGGCCGCAGAAGATTCGACTCAACGGGCGGAGTGAGTACAAAAACCCGAGAAAGCTATGGACCATGCGAGTCTTTTACCTACATCACAGAGCATGGTCGGGTCGTTGGAGCTTGGGCCTGCGCCGGCAGTTGCTGGCGTGCGTCCTCAATCGCCCTTGAGGTGAACGTGGTGAAGGGATGTCTGCGGCCGAAACTCCTCTTGTAAATGGTGTTGGCCTCGCGAAACCGATCGAAGGCCAGCTGCCAATCTCCCATGGCGGCGTGCACGGTACCTAGGCCAACCAGGGACTCGGCCGTGTCTGGATGCCGTGTGCCGCGGCACTCAAGGCGGATATCGAGCGCTTCACGGTATGCCTCGAGAGCGTCCGGAAAACGCTCCAAAGCAAGTAAGGTGCGGCCGAGGTTGTTGAGCTGCGTGGAAACTCCAAAGTGGCGCGCGCCGAAACACCTTTTCGTGTACTCCAGGGCTGGGAGCATGTGCGGGAGCGCCTCGTCAAATCGCTCCATGAGAAAGTAGGTGAGCGCGATGCTGCCGTGGACTTCGCCCATGTGCGGGTGGCTCGGAATGAGCATGTCGGTGTAGATGTCAAGAGCTTGGAGGTAGCCACGCAGCGCGATTTCGCGATGGCGGCTCTGGTCCTCGCCTTGGAGGCGCAGTGCAAGGCTTGCATGCGCGGAGCTCAGGTTGCTAAGGGTGTCAGCTACCTTTTCGTGATGTTCGCCGAGAACCTCGCGGTAGATGGCGAGGGCGTCTTCAAAGAGCGGGATGGCGTCCGTATCGCGGTCCTGCGTGCAGAACAGGCCGGCCATGTTGTTGAGAGCAGCGGCGACCTCAGGGTGCCGCGGGCCGAGGACCTCCATGTAGATGTCACGGGTCTCTTCGAAGAGGTGGAGCGCTTCGGCGAAGTGTCCCTGCTCCATGCGCACGTAGGCGACGTTGCCGAGGAGCGCGGCCACGTCCGGGTGGCGCGCTCCGAGCGCCAGTGAGCGTAAACGACGCGCGGCTTGGAAATTCTCCAGCGCGAGGTCGAGACGACGTTGGGCGCGGTAGACCATGCCTCGGTCGCGCAGGGTGGTGGCCTCGGCCTCGGGTTCCCCGGGGCGCAGTCCATCGCGGCACAGCGCGAGCGATTCATCGAGAACCTTGAGCGCCTCGTCGAGGCGGCCCTGGGCCACGTAGGTGCTCGCAACGTTGTTGAGCGCGGTGACGACCTTGGGGTGACGAGGCCCGAGAGCCTCACGCAAAATGTCGAGCGCCTGGCCGAAGAGCTCGCGAGCGCGCTCGTAATCGCCCTTTGTGCGGTGTATAGCGGCCATGTTGTTGAACGTGGCCGCGACGGCGGCGCTACGCGGGCCCTGCGCGTCCGTGTCGAGCTCGAGCGCGCGTTCATGCCAGAGCAAGGCGTCGCCAAGTTTACCCTGCGCCGCGAGGCCCAGTGCGATGTTGTTGATCATCCGGGAGACGTGTTCATCGCGAGGGCCAAAGACGTCCTCGCAGACGGCCAGCGCGCTCTGCGCGTGCTCGAGAGCCGCCTCGCCGTCGCCCTGCACGTAGAGCAGGAGCGCAGTCTGCATGAGCAGCTGCGATAGCGCCTCATCCCGCGGCCCCTGCGCGGCTGCGGCATCGGCGGCCGCGACGGCCATTTGAGCGCGCCACGTGCGGACGAGGCCGCTGATGAGCGTGTTGAGTGCCACATAGCCTCCTGGTAGGGATGCCGTCACCGCGGCATCGATCATGGTCTTGTCAACAGCCTTGTAGCACTGCGCCTGCCGCATATCCATCTTGTCGACCATGGTGGCCAGCACAGCGGAGACGTCGCGTCGAAGCAGGTCGACGAAGCGCTCACTCTCCCCATTGGCGTACACAATTTGCACGGCTTGCCCTTGGGCGCGGGCACGTGCGGCGCCGAGGATCTCCCAGACGCACCAGGCGCGCTGGAGGGGGGCAGGCGCGTCCCAGCGGTCAAAGAAGATGACAAAGTCATCGAAAGCCTCAATGGCCGCGTGCAGACCTTCTGTGAGCACGCGGACGCGACGGTCCTGCACTTGTGGAGGCGGCGCGTCCGCGCTCGTGAGCAACGGTTGATTCGCGGAAAAGATGTCGAGCCAGAGGAAGACCTGCGTCGGGTCGGCGCCTTGGGCAGCATAGTGCGCCTGCAACGCCGTCACGAGGTCGGCGAAGGCGCACCTGCGCGCCTGGCTGACGAAGGCGCCCTGGAAGGCGCTGCCGACGCAGGCAGCCGGTAGCAGATTCAGATAGAACTGCTCGCCGTCCGGCAACGCAGCCGTCGCGGGCAGCACCACGTACGCGGCGACATCTTCCGTGGTCCATGCCTCGCGCGGCTTCAGCTCAACGTCCTCACCCTGCACGAGCCGCACGGGCTCCTCCCCCTCCTCCTCCTCCTCCTCCTCCTCCTCCTCGCCCCTTGGGGCCGCAAGTACGAGCACGCCTGAGGACGAGGATGGCACCCGGACCTGTAGCGTCTCGCCGGCACGGGCCACGCCGCCCTCGATGTCACGCAAAGCCTGCGCAAGCTGCACGTCGGCGGCCACGACGCCATTCCTCAGGTCCGCGGCGAGGTCGACCAAGCACGCCAAGCTCACGCCGCGCACATCCACGATGCGCTCCGCCTCGAGGTCCAGCGCCAGGCCCACGGGGCGGCCTGCGAGCCGCGCGAGCCACGGCGTCATGCTGGTGGACATTCATGATCAGCTGGCCGTCGCTGCCGCTCCTGCGCAGCTCGAGTCACAGTCTTGCCTCCTTGCAATCTGCCTGGCCTGGCGGCTGCGTGACGTACGTGATGTAGAACTTGTTGGGGCGAGTGCGCGCATCGAGGACCCCTATTTACCAATCACGCCCAACAGCAGCACACGCAGAGCATTGGCTCAAGTTGGCATCACTGGCGCTCGTGCTCCGCTCCACAGGACTGCCACTACTGCATCGCTCGTCCGAGCCAGGCTGCCGATCATCACTTCGGCAGTGCAAATTGGCGCAAGACGCCCAGCACGGGCCTCCGCCTGGCAAAAGGGCCGAACCTCGGCAATGCGATGATCAACCGACGATCAAGACAACGCAAGACGTGCTGTGATGAGTGACATGCTTCTCCCGTCCCAAACAACCACGCAAGTTTACGAATGGTCGGCGGGCGAAGATCAATGACGGAGACACCTTCACCCGCCACGAGATCCGTTCCTAGCCATAGCCAGCAACCATCATCCATCCGCGCGCCGCGCCGTCCTCCCTCTGAGCCACGCCCCTCCTAATCCGGCGCCAACCTTCCTCAGTGGCATCAGGGGGACAACCTGCCACCAGTGATGCGCCACCCATTCTTGCCAAGGCCTTCCCCTCCTAGTCCACTGGGCTGTCCTCCGGAGAACGCCCTCTCAACGCCTCTGCAGGCCGGTAGAGGCAGTGGGAGAGGCGGCAGGGTAGTGGAGGGAGGCGGGCAGGGCGCGCGCGGCTGTACCGTTACGGAGGCGGCGAGCGCCGCGGCGGCGGCGGCGAGGAGGAGCCGCACGGAGGCCGGCAGGGCGCGCGGCGTGGTTCTGAGCGAGCAAAGCTGATCTCTCTGCAGTCGATCGATCGGTCGGTCGGCAGGCAGGCAGGCAGGCAGGCAGGCAGACCGGCAGGCAGGGAGGCAGGGCGTGGCGAGGCGTGCGTGGCTTCTCGCGCGTCGTCCTCGAGCGGACCGAGCGGCTCGCGCCCCCTTGGGTTTGAGCTCGGAGAGCAGGAGGATGTTCCGCAACACGTACCAGTCGGGGTTCCTGTCGATCCTGTACAGCATCGGCAGCAAGCCGCTGCAGATCTGGGACAAGCAGGTGCGCAATGGGCACATCAAGCGCATCACGGACATGGACATCCAGTCCAGCGTGCTGGAGATTATCGGCACGAACGTGAGCACCAACTATATCACGTGCCCGGCGGAGGCGAAGAAGACGCTGGGCATCAAGCTGCCGTTCCTGGTGATGATCATCAAGAACCTGAAGAAGTACTTTACTTTCGAGGTGCAGATCCTGGATGACAAGAATGTGCGGCGGCGCTTCCGCGCGAGCAACTACCAGTCGAGCACGCGCGTGAAGCCGTTCATCTGCACCATGCCGATGCGCCTGGACGAGGGCTGGAACCAGATCCAGTTCAACCTGAGCGACTTTTGCCGCCGCGCCTACGGCACCAACTACATCGAGACGCTGCGCGTGCAGATCCACGCGAACTGCCGTATCCGGCGAATTTACTTTTCCGACCGCCTGTACTCGGAGGACGAGCTGCCGCCCGAGTTCAAGCTCTTCATGCCCGTGCAGAAGGGCGCCGCCGCCAAGGCGGGCGCTGGTGCGGCGCCGGCCGCCGCCGAGGGTGCCGCCTCGCCAGCGCCCGCCGAGGAAGCTGCGGAGGCGGCTCCAGAAACCGCCCCGGCTGATGCTGCTGCTGCTGAGTAAAAAGAAAACGAAAAAAGACTGCGGCAGTGGCTTTGGAGCCCCAAGGACGATGGCGACGACGACGACGATGACGACGACCACGACGACGACCACGCTGATGACAACGACAGTGGCGAGAGGCGGCCTTGCGAGGCAATCGGGCCTTTGTTTGCAATTTGCGTGCCCTGCGAGCCAGGCGCGTGCGCTCTCGTAACATGTGTAACCCAGGCCAAACGCTCGCTCACGACTGTCTGTGCCCGTCCGAGGAACTAACCCATGGGAGGGAGGGAAATGTGCATACTCATCGCTTGGATCTTTCACCCTTTCGGCTCACTGCTTCCTGCTCACATCTCGCGCTCTCTGTTTCTTCGTATCAGTACCAGGTAACCCAAAACTTATCAACACATACTTTCGTTCCAAACGCAGCCAGACGGGTCCAAAGCCGAAGCCAAGTCCATGTCCTCCTTATAGACTCGGACCTGATTTTTGTGGAGACATGAAGGGTAAAATCAATCAGTGATGGCTTTAGGCTGCATCCGTGGGCGCGTGCAGACATTCAAAGAGGTGGTCTGTCCTTCTTTAGAGGGAGGCGACGAAGTCGACGCCCTGCTTGATGCTCTGCGCGAGCTCGGCCTTGACCTCCTCCTCGAGCTTCTTCTTCTCGAAGTCGGAGAGATCCTTAAAGGGGATGATCTTCTCAGCGCCGTTGGGGCCGAGCTGGACCTTGGAGGCGAAGAACTCGAGGTCGGTGAGGTCGCTGGGCACGTAAGCGCACTCGATGACGTTGGACTCGCCGCGAAGGCCGGCCATGACGGAGGCGGCGAAGCGGTAGCCAGCGTACGCCATGGAGAGCGTGGCGGAGCCGCCGCCAGCCTTGGCCTCGACGACTTCGGTGCCGGCGTTCTGGATGCGCGTGGTGAGCGCGGCCACGTCCTCCTGCGAGAGCGTGACGGAGGGCTTGATCTGCGAGAGCAGCGGCAGGATGGTGACGCCGGAGTGGCCGCCGATGACGGTGACGTCGACAGTGTCCGGGTCGATGTTGGCCTTCTCGCCGATGAACTTCTGCGCGCGGACGACGTCGAGCGTGGAGACGCCGAAGAGGCGCTGCTTGTCATAGCAGCCCTTCTTCTTGAGCACCTCGGCGGCGATGGGCACCGTGGCGTTGACCGGGTTGGAGATGATGCAGATCATGGCCTTGGGGCAGGCGTCGGCAACACCCTCGACGAGGCCCGCCACGATGCCGGCGTTGATCTTGAAGAGGTCGGCGCGGGTCATGCCGGGCTTGCGCGGCACGCCGGCCGGGATAATGACCACGTCAGAGCCGGCCAGCGCCTCGCGCAGCGTCTTGGCCGACGCCTCGGCGTCCTTGAGGTCGCCCGCAAAGCCCTTGCACTCAACCGGCGTGTTGATGTGCGCCAGGTCCACGCCCACGCCGTTCACCACCGGGACCACATCGTACACGTGCAGCCGCTTCACGTACGGCGACGTCGCGCACAGCAGCGACAGAGGCTGGCCGATGCCGCCCGCGGCGCCCAGCACCGCCACGTTGAAGCGCTTGCCGCCCTTGGCCTGGTTGCCGCCCATCTTTGCTCTTGCCTTGTCCTTTTTTCCTGCGCGCCTACGACGTCAGCCCCTGTTGCTTGCTTGCTCGCTATCCGCGAACCCTGCACCCTCGTCGACGCAAGGACTCGCGCAAGCGCGAGCGCGAGCGCAAGCGTCGGCGCGAGCGCGAGTGCAAGGCCTCCACCACCGCCCTGCGCATCCATTCGCCGCCTGGCCCGCCGCGCCCCGCCCAGCTATCCATCCTCTCCTCTCCTATCTTGGCCTGACCTAGTCCACCACCACTCGCAGCTCGGGGGCCTGCGCAGAAGCACCATCCGCGCCGCATGCCATGCTACGCTGCCTGCGCGCGGCCCGCCCGGCCCGCCGCCGTTGCGCCTGCGCGCGGCCCGCCGCCGTCGCGCGCGCTTTCCCAGGCCGCGCCGCCGCCGCCGCCGCCGCCGCCGCCACGCACCTGTGCCGCTGCTGCTGCTGCTCTTGCGCGGAGAAGTCGTTCTGGGTCTGCCTGGCCGCGAGCACCTGCGCCTGCTTCTTCGCCTGCTCTTGCCCGCTTGGACAAAGGATCCAAGGCCGCGACGCGGCCGAGAAGCGCCCGCGGGCGATCGATGGCGCTGCTGCTGCTGCTGCTGCTGCTGCCGCTGCCGCTGCTGCTGCCGCTGCCGCTGCTGCAGCTTCTGCAGGCGCTGTGCAGAGTCTGCAGGCGCTGTGCAGACGCTGTGCAGACGCTGTGCAGACGCTGGAGTGGCAGACGCGCCCGGCCAGCCGCTGGCGCTGCCAGCTGACCAGCTGAGCTACAAAGGCGTCAGTGACGCCGCCGTGCTCTGGAGCTTGGTGGAGAGGAAGGACGTGATGGCTGGCTACGAGACTACAGTAAGCAATGACAACAAGCTGGGCACTATGGCTCCCAATGTGCTGCGTGGCTGCTCGCACAACTAACTAAGTTAGTTGCTGCCAGTGATGAGCGCGTGCAGTGCAATGCAGTGCAGGTCGCAGGCGCACTGGCGCAGGCCTCCGTCGCCGCGCAGGGCGAGGTTCTGCGAGCAGATGCGCGTGTTCAAAACACATCCTCGCTGGCGACCAAAGCCGTGAGCGGCGCCGGCGCCTCGACGCTGGGCCACCGCCGCTCCACCTCGCGGCCCTTGATTTGCTGCACCACCACAATTCGCAAGCAAGCAGGCAGGCAGGCAGCCAGGCAGGCAGCCCGGCGCTTCTCGCATGCGACGGCCGCACGTCGTCGCGCCTTGCCTTGCGTTGTCTTGCCTTGCCTTGCCTTGCGCATGAGCCTGCCTCCGAGCCCGTACCTGCTCGGGCTCATGTCCTCCCGCTGGTCCAGGAGGTCCCTCGCGCGCTCGCTCCCGCGATAGGCCCGCCCCGGCGCCGCGGCGTCTGCTCGCCCGGGCTCCAGAACTAGGCGCGACTAGCTCCGAGGGGGTGCGCGGGGAGTCTTCCGTGCACCCCGGCATTTCGAATGCGGGCGCAGGAAACTCCGGCATCGGAAGCCAAACCGCAAACACAGTAGCAGGTGGCGGACCCGGCGCGAGTCCGTTCGCTCGCGCGCTCGCGGCGGCGGCGGCCTCGCCCGCGCGGGCGCTCGCGCGCTCGCTCGCTCGCTCGCTCGGCAGCCGCTCGCACGCGCGGGCCCGCATCCCTCGCGGTCAAGCCGCCCGTTCTCGCCCCTCGCCGCCTCGCATCCAGCCAGGCAGGCAGCCAGCCGGACCTCGGCGCGCGCGCGCGCGCGCGCGAGCGGGGGCGCGCGGCCAGGCGGCGGGCGCGCGGCGCGGGAGCGCGCGCGGCCAGGGCGCGAGCGCGCGGGCGCGGCAGGGGCGCCGGGCGCGCGCCGAGGCTCGGGCCGGCGGCGCGGCGGTGGCGGTGGCGGTGGCGCGGCGCGGCACGTGCGGCGCGAGTCCCGAGCCCTGAGCGCGGCGGTCGGTCGACGCACGAAGCCGAGGTGGAGGGCGACGCGCGCGGCGGCAACAGTACAGCAGGCAGCAGCAGGAGCTGCTAGAGCAGGAGCTGCTAGAGCAGGAGCTGCTAGAGCAGCAGCGGCAGGTCGCGGGAGCCGGGCGCAGTCGGCAAGCGGGCGAAATGCCGCAGCAAAAGTCGGAGGCGCAGGATGCGGACGCGCAGCGCGCGACCGCGGCGGCGGAGCAGGCGGGGCTGGCCGGGGAGCAGGCGGCGCTGGACCTGGAGTACATCTCGCAGTTCCTGGCGCGCATGCTGGGCCAGCCGCTGCACGAGCGGCACAGCGCGAAGCTGCCGTCGGGCCTGGGCGCGCTGGGTAGCCTGGAGAGCGACTCGGACGGCGAAGAGGACGAATCGCAGGCGGTGCAGCTGGGCCTGAGCAGCGGCGCGGCGGCATTGGCCGCGCAGCGCGCGAGCGTGCGGCGTGAGGAGGACAAGATCGCGGCGCGGCTGCCGCGCAGCATCGCCAAGCTTTCGGAGGTGGATTGGAGCTTCCCGATGCAGGAGGTGCGCATGGGCAAGGTCATCTCGGGCAGCGGCAGCTTCAGCGTAGTTCGGCGCGGCGAGTTCCGCGGGCAGACTGTGTGCATCAAGGAGGTGAAGATCGATGACGAGGTGTACGCCATCACGGAGATCACGCTGCTGCACAGCCTCCGGCACGACAACATCCTCAAGCTCCTGGGCGCCACGATCGAGCGCACAGGCGGCACGACGAAGATCATTGCCGTGACAGAGTTCATGCTCGGCGGCTCGCTGGAGGACGTGCTCCGCAAGGACAAGACCACGACCTCGGTGCTCAAGTGGCCGGTGCGCCTGCGCGTGTCGGCGCAGATCGCCGGTGCCATCGAATTCCTGCACTCGCACGGCGTCATGCACCGCGACATCAAGCCGGACAACGCGCTGCTGAACCTGCCGGTGGACCAGCTGGCGCGCGCCTCGCCGGATCAGGTCGTGGCCAAGCTGGCCGACTTTGGCATGGCGCGCGGCACGTACTCGCGCGTGGAGCTGCAGAACGGCCGCGAGCTTGACGCGCGCCACAAGCCGCGCAAGTCCTCGCGCTCGCGCCGCCAGACCTTTTGCGGCACGGATGAGTTCATGGCGCCCGAGCTCCTCTTCTCCACGCCGTACAACTCGGCCGTGGACGTCTACGCCTTTGGCGGCTTCCTGGCCGAGGTCGCGTGCGGCCGCCAGCTCGGCAAGGACGGCTTTTTGGAGCGCTCCCCTGCCGAGTCCTTCCAGCCGGACTTTACGCAGCTCGACATCGCCGCCATCAACGGCTGTCCGATCTCGCTGCTCCGCCTCACCGAGCAGTGCATGGCCTTTGACGTCTTCGAGCGCCCAAGCCCGGCGGACATCTTTGACTGGCTCGAGGAGCTCCAGCTCGAGCTCGCGGCCGGCGAGGCCGAGATCGTGCGCCAGCGGCCAGGCGCCGTCAAGTCGCGCACCCTCGAGCGCGCCATCTCACGCAAGTCGCGCGGCGCGAAGACGTCCTCGCAGCGGGCCGCGCTCTCCACCGCGCTCGCCGTCGAGCGCCCGGACGTGGAGCTGCTCGTCGGCCCCAAGGCGCGCTCGAACCGCCATCTCTCGCCGGAGCGCCAGGGCGGCTCCAACCGCCACCTCGCCGCTACTGCGCCCACCTCGGCCCCGGCCAAGCCCCAGCCTGCGTCCAAGCCGGTGGCGGCCGCTAAGCCTCCTGCGGCCCTGCCTTCGAGCCTTCCTGCGAACCCCAAGACCACGCACGTCGGCGCCAACACGCGTTCCACCGCCGCACCGGCCCCTAAAGTCAACGCTGCTGCCGGTCCTGACGCCGGTGGCGGCTGCTGTGTCCTTTCATGACGTCCCATGACGTCCCATGACGTCTCAAGACTCATTCAAGTTTGTTGGGGGCGCATCACACGGTCCGCGATGAGGACGAGGGAGTCTGAGTCTCCGCCCTTGCTCGTGTGCTTGCGCGCGCGCGTTGCCATGTTGTTGTGTGATTCGGTGTAAGTGTTCGTGTCTTTGTGTTTGTGAGTATGATTTGCGCTGCGCTGCACTGCACTGCACTGCACCAAGAGCGCTTTCGATGTTCTTTGTCTCAGTGCGTACGTACGCGACTCCATCTCGCCATCTCATGAGTTGTTTTCTTCCATCAGCTTCAGCTCTTCTCACCCAGTCAATTTTCCACAGGTGGTAGCAGCATTTACCTTAAGATCTACAAAAAAGTCGATCATGGCCGCGGGAAAACCATCGTTCACACCCCTTGCCTAGGCTCTGGGACTCTGTCAAGTACGCATCTCTTGAAGTACAGAACCCGTACAGAACCCGTACAGAACCCGCAGTAGATTACTACTTCTACACAAGCGCGGGCGTCATCAGTAGGCAGGCTCATCAGAAGGCAAACAAACAGACAAAGGTAACGAACGGAGAGGATGGATTAATTGGCAGCTTCTTCTTGTTCATTTTCAAGGCGCCAGGGGCGAAGATGCGGCGCTGCACGACTTGGCAAGTCGAGGGGTCGTCGAGACAGAGACGAACAAACACTTTAGTAGGTGACCATGTTGCCGAAGATCATGTCGACCTTGTCCTGGCCCTTGGCCTGGAGGATGCGGGTAACCGGGATGTGCTTGTTGAGGCCGTTGTCGGCAATGTACTTGTCGGCGAAGGCCATGCACTTGGACTTCTCCTCGCGGGAGGCGCCGTTGCCCACCCAGACCCAGATGCCGACGTTGGCGTGCAGCAGGAAGACGTCCGACGGGTCGAGCATGTCCCACTTGACCTGGCCCTCGTGCTCCTTGGTCATCTTGATGGAGCCCGAGGCGTCCGAGATGCGGAAGAGCTTGATCGAGTCGACGTCCAGGGCCTCATCCTTGCCAGCCTCGTCCTCCGAGAGCAGGTAGGGCTGGTCGGCCGGGCGCACGTCGTCGATGGAGCCGCCGAGGATCGACCAGAAGTCATCGTCGACGATGTTCACCTTGGTGGCCTTGCCGTTGCGCGAGGCGACGACGTTGCTCTGCATGTTGGCGCCCTTGGACTTCTCAAAGGCGTTGGCCTCCTCGCCAACCCACAGGTACACCTTGAGGCCGGCGTCGAGAACGAAGACATCGCCGTGGTTCATGTTGGAGGCCGCGACCGGGATCTCAAAGGCGCGGGTGGTGCGCTTGGTGCGGCGGATCATGAGCAGGCGCGGCACGTACTCCTCCGGCTTGACCGAGCGGAAGCCCGACGGGTGGCCGCCGGCCAGGTACATGATCTCCTTGAAGTAGGACTGGAAGAGGCGGCTCTCCGAGCCCTGGAGCTCGCGGTGCTGAATAGGGCCGTCATCGAGGAGGTCGTCGATCTCGACCGTCTTGTAGGCGGCGACACCGATCTCGTCCTGGGACGACTCGTTGCCGAGCCAGAAGTGCAGGTCCCACGCGAGCTTGTCCGTGAGCTTGCCGTTCTCGTCCTTGACGCGGTACGTGTTCATGACGATGTACGAGTCGCCCGTGAAGAACGAGCCGTAGTCCTCCTCCTTGATGCGGGCGATGCCGAAGTCCGGGGTGTCGGCCTCGGTGCGCTTGTTCTCCACGCGCCACACCTCGATGCCGACCTTGCTGCCGGCGCCGCGCAGGGCCGGGTCCGTGCCGGCGGCCATCTTGCGGAGGTCGCGGTTCTCCTTGGAGCCAATGCCGGCAATGTTCGAGTCCTCGAGGCTCGCCTGGCCGACATCGCCGTTCTCATCGCGGCCGAACTCGTCCACGGACATCTTGCCTGGTTGAAGAGGTGCTGCTGCTGCTGCTGCTGCTGCTGCTGCTTCGACGAGCTTGCTTGCTGCGCGCGAGGTGTCTTCCAACGTCAGTATACTCTGTCTGCTCGCCAAGATTCATGGTGCCCCGCCCGTCCATGGCCCCATTCGCCACGCTGTGCCGCGCCGCGCCGCGCCGCGCCAACCGTCCGACTCGAGGCCGTACAACTCGGAGGCAACGTAGTGCAATGCCTGCACCCGCTCGGCCCTCGCACCGGCGCGCCCATCCCGGCGCGGGCTGGGTCGCCGAGGGCGCGCCGTGGACGCGCAAGGCGGGGGGGGGATGGCGGGGGAGGGCGAGCGGGCATGCGCGCAGGCCGCCGAAGCCACCCGCGCGCACGATCGCCGCCCCGCCGCTGCCGCGGTGCTGTACCACGTACCTGTCGATGATCTTGGTTTGCTCTCCGCCTGGCGCCGCCGCGCGCGGACTCACGAGGTGCCCCCGTGACCCCCCCCTTCTTCGCCCCTCTCCCCCTCGCGCCGCGCGCCTCCTCCCGCAGCGCCCCCCTCGCAAGTCCACTCTCCTCTCCCCCCATCGCCGCCCGGGCCTCTGCCGCTCGCCATATCGGAGCCCGGGGCTGAATTGCGTAGCTGTGGCCGCTGCGGGCCCTGCCGCACTGGCGGCCAAAGCGCTCGCTGCGGGCGCTGCGCAGGCGGCGTGCGAGCGCGGGACGCCAGAGGCGCCGGGGGGGGCGCCCTCTGCCGCCCAGAGGCGCGTGTGCGCTGCAGCGCGTGCAAGCGCGCCCGGGGGGCACCGCGCGCGGGAGGGGGAATGGCGGCCGCGCGCGCGCCCGGAGGGGACGCAGTCTCCGCGTCCGCGGGCGCGTGCCCCAGTGGCGCGCTGGACTTGGTCGGCCGCCTGCCTTGTGCTTGTGCTCCTCGCGGCCTTGCAAGTTGCAGTGGCCGAGGGAATCGAAGCGAACAGAAGGCGCGCCATGGCTTGCTCTCTTGCCTCTTGCCTTGCCTAGCCTTGCTTGGCTTGCTGCTTGGCTTGGCTTGGCTTGGCTTGCCTTGCCTGGCCTTGCCTTGCCAACTTGACGGACAGCCGCCAGCCGCACGCGCCACGCGGCGTTCACTTCGGCTTTCTTCTCTTCGCACTGCGCCACCAGGACCACTGCACGCACGCACGCACGGCGTCGCACGCACGCACGCACACGCCCGTGCGAGGCGAGGCGAGGCGAGGCGAGCGAGGGCGCGAGCGAGCGAGCGAGCGATGGCCAGCGAGCGAGCGACGAACAAATCAATCGATGGCTGCTGGCAGTGCTGATGCTGATGACTCAGCTTGAGCGCGCTGGAGCTTGAGCTTGCTTAGCTGTCCGGCGAGTCCATCGCCGGCGTCGTGTCGTAGCCCGGCGCCCAGCCTCTGACAGCCTGTGCGGCCCAGGCTCTGGCCGGCCAGCCCTCGCTCGTTCGCAGCGTCGCGCGGCGCGTGCCTTCTTGCGGGTCCCGCGCTGCCTCGCCGCGCCTTGCGCGACCCGCTGGCGGAGGCGGCAGAGCAGGCAGTGCAGTGCGGTGCGAGGCGCGCGCTCCCTCGCCGCCGCGGCGGCGCCGTTGCCGCGTGGAGCCCACGCACGTCAAGCCTCCGGCCCGTGGCTGCCGCGGCCCGCCCGACCGGACCGCAGCGGCAGCGGCGCGTGCCCTCGCGCTTCAAGTTGTGCGGCGGTGAAGTATGTCATCCGTGCAGGCATTGGCAGCGATTTGTCTTCGAATGGATACTTGCAGCCAGAAGAAAAGATGAGGACGTTAAACTCGGACGAGCGACTCGCCGCCAAGCGCCGCCGCCGCCGCCGTTGCTGCCCAGCGCTGCTCGTTTGTGCCGCTGAGGCTGGTGGATGCTCGGACGGTGTGCGTAGCGCGCGAGATTCATCTAGATCGCTCGCTCGTGATCGCTCGCGCTCGCTCGCTCGCTCGCTCGCCCGCTCGCTCGTTCACTCGCTCGCTCGCTCGCTTCATCATGGCTACATCATCCCACCCACGCTCACTCGTGGTCGCTCGGGTCCGTCCGAGTCCGGGCGTGACGTGACGGAGGAGGGAGGCAAGAGAGGAAGCAGCGACTTGCTGCGCAGCCGCAGCGGCAGCCTGCGCGAGACGGAGTCCAACCAACCGCGCGGCACGCGCCAAGAGCCGGAGGGGCTCCACCGGGAAAACACTCTGGCTTCTTCGCCGCGCTGGAAGCGGCGCGTGCATTGGACTACTATCTTCGCTCCATCAATCTCGGCAACAAAGCACACATCAAAATCATCTGAGCTGAGAGAGCGTACGGAAAGAGAGGCACCCTTTCTCTGCCGGCCCGGGCCAGCAGCAGCCGGGCTGCTGCGTGCGAGCCGAGCAAAAGCGTAGCTCTCGCCCGCTGGACCGCGGTGGGACACGCGACCGTCGCGACGCACGCGATGCTCGAACTGGTTCTCCTTTATCCTTTCCCCCGTGCACTACCACGAGTGCGTGCAGTGGCAGTGGCCAGACAGTAGCCAGCCGCCAGCCTGATCGCGGCGTCTAGCTAGGCTAGTCCCGCTCCGCGTGCACGCCAGACCGTGACGCTCGGGCTTGCACTCGCCGCGGCGCAGCGCGCCGTTCGATGTCTCGCGCCCGACGTCCGACTCGGTCCGAGTGCAACTTGAAGTCGGCGAGTGGGTCGTGTCACGAGAGCCACACGGGCCGGGCTCGATTGTGGCCACCGACAAAACGCGCGCCATCAGGCTGTCAGCCCTCCGCGCGACGCTTCTTGGCGACCTCAAGCTTCCACTGAGGCAGCTGAGGCCCAGGATGGAGGCCCATGAGCTCGTGGATGCGGTCGGTGACGAAGTTGGGCTCGTACGGGACGCGCTCCTTCTGCACGTAGACCATGTAGCGGTAGGCGATCTCGCCGTAAATGCAGGCCTCCTTGGCCTCCTTGGAGGACCGCAGCTTGCACGAGGCCCAGCGCTTCTTGACGTACTTGTCCATCTCACGCTTGTGCGAGACGCGCTGCTTCTCGCTGAAATTCTGCAGATCCGCCGTGCGCTTGAGCTGGGCGGCGCTCACAAAGGGCTGCGCGTCCTTGCCGAAGAGGCCGCAAGGCGAGTATCGCCGCCCGTACCGGACGGCCTCCATCTCGCTGTGCACAAGCGTGAAGCCGCCGTAGTCGTCGCCGTACCGCATGCGAGCAAAGGCCGCCGGCGCGGCCGCCAGCTCCAACACCAGCTCCCGCCGCTGCTGCGCCAGCCGCTCCAGCACCTCGCGCACTTCGACCGAGGGCGAGTCCTCGCCGCGCAGCGCCTCCAAGGGCAAGATCGCCTCCGCGTTGTCCGGATCGCCGCTCACGCCCGCCAGGTGTACGCGGAAACGCTTGTCCAGCACGAAGTCGAAGGCGAACAGCTGATGGTGGTACCGCTCGCGCGTGCCCTGGTCCGCGGCCTCTTGCGCCTCCTGCGTCAGGTTCGCGCCCAGCCGCTCCATGTGCGGCCGCGCGCTCTGCAACGCAAACTCCATCACCTTGCGCAGGTACGGCCGCAGCACGCTGCTCACGTAGTGCGGCCCGGTCAGCTGCTCCGACGCCAAGTAGTACTGGAAACTGTCCATCGTCAGCACGTGCTCGTCGCGCCGGAACCCGACGCGCTCGCCGCGCACCGCCACCGGGCGCACCGAACGGAGATACCCGTCGTGGTAGAATGCCATCAGGGGCCCGGCCGAGGCGACCAGCAGATAGGCGCGCACCTCGTACTGCACCAGCAGACGCTTGCCGGCGATCTCTCGCGCCGCCAGCTCCTCGTACAGCGCGTTCGCTGGGTTGATGAGCTCCAGCTCCTGCGCCTTGGCCGCAGCGCTCTTGCGCCGCTCCTGCGTCGACTCGCCCTCATCGAACTCCAGCTTGATCATCTCCGCGCGCCGTAGGCTCGCCACGTCCAGCAAAAGCGGGTCGCCCAGCAGCTCGCGCGCCAGCCACACGCGCTCCGCGCTCGCGCGGCACGGATACAGCCCCGCGTCCTCGCGCATGTCCGCCGCAGACGCAAAGTACACCTCCTCGTCTGCCTCCACGCCCGGCGCGCCCAAACCACCGCCGCCCGCGCCCTCCACGTGCAGTGCTGCGTATGACCGCGCCCCGGACGAAGATGACGAGGCCGAGGAAGCGGATGCCGCGCCGAAGAACCGCTCGCACTCCGCCTTCTCGTACAGTCGGAACGTGCGCGGCTCCACGCGCAAAAGCTCATACGAGGTGCTCGGGCACGCCGCCTGCGCGAAGGCCGCCCGGGTCGCGTACGTGTCGCCCCGCTCCCCGCCCAGGTACCGCCAGCCAGGCACGCGTGCCACGAAGCGGTCCGTGTCGTCAAAGGCCGCCGTGGACGCCCCCTTGTGCGTGCCGCTGATCTGCGCGAACAGCCGATTCGCCTGCCTCAAGGGCGCCGTCAGCGCGTAGTTGTCCTTGAACTCCTCACACGGGTCGTACGCGGCGCCGCTGGCCGCCTCGTCCACCTCCGAGAACACCATCTGCCACTCCGCGAAGCGGTCGCCCGCGCGCAGCAGACGGAACGGCTCGGGCTGCTCGTTGATCTCCACCACCAGATCCAGAAACGTCTCGATCATGCGCCGCGAGTCAAAGTTGATGCTCCACGTGAAGCCTGGGTACCCGTTCGCCTCAATGAAGTGAACGTGAAAGCTTTCGTCGATCATAAAGTCCAGCCCCGTGATCTGGTACGAGCCCCGCCGCGGCGTGATCTTGCGCTGCGCGCTCCGAAAGACGTACTCGGTCACTGCGCGAATGTACGGATTCAAAATGCTATCCACGTAGTGCGCGCCCGTCACGCCCTTGTCGCTCAGGTACGACTGGAACGAGTCGAAAGGCCACACGTGGTCCGACAGCTTGAACCCGGGCTTCATACTCTGAAAGTGCGTGTTCGTCAGGTATACCTTGCGGTCCTTGCTCATGGGCGAGTACGTCCACAGCGACCGACGCAGGTACCCCTCATGGTAAAAGACCACCCACGGCGCCGAGTGCGCCACCAGCATGTACACGCGCACGTCAAACTTGCACTGGTGCAGCAGCAGCGGCCGCTCGATATACTGCTGGACCAGCGCGCGCTGCGTTGCCGGCAGCTCGCGCTGCTCGCGGCACGGAAAGAACTCTGGCCGCTTGTGCCGCACATCCTCCACCGTCGCGTGGAACGTGATGCCCTGCCCCTGCGACCCGGCCTCCGGCTTGAGCAGCCACGTCAGCCCGGCGCCGCGCCCGTCCAGCGCCTCAAGGTCGCTGCACTCCTCTTCCAGGTACAGCCGATATTGCGGCGGCTGCAGGCCCAGGTCGTTGTACTTGCACTTGTGCGCCTTGGCGAACCGCATCTTCGTCCGCAGCTGCTGGCCCTTGTTCCCGCCGATGGCGTCGCCGCCCTCGAACGCCGTCACGTACGTCGAGCCCTCGTACTTTTTGATGATCTTGTCCAGCAGGTCCGGCCGCACTTGCTGCAGGTGGTTCAGGTTCGTCGTGTCCGCCATGAGCACCGTCAGGTGGTAGTTGATGTCCTTGTAGTCGCGCGTGCCGTTCACCATGCACGACTTGAACCGCATGCTCCATCCCCGGTCCAGCATGTCCTCAATTTCCAGTCCGCGGCACCCCTCGCGCAGGCACCCGAAGCTGCGCCGCTTGCCCTTGCCCACCGGGCGCGACACGTCACGCGCCAGCTCCGCGCGCCGCCGCGCCACCTGCTGTGTGTGGTTGTACTTGTGCACGCGCAGTTTCTCCTTGAACTCGCGCCACGGCAGCGCGCGCTCCGCGCTTAGCGCTGGATCAAAGTCGAACCCCACGTTCGAGAACTTACGCCCGCTGCGTCCTGACGACCCCGACCCGAGCTCCAGCAGGCCCAGTCCGAGCCCCGGACCAGACCCCAGAGATCCGATCGAGCCAATCGACCCGAGCCCTACTTGCACCGGCAGCGTCCAGTGCAGCACCAGGTGCTCCAAGAGTACAATGCTCAGACAGGCCGTCACCGCGGCGCAGCGCCACGTGATCAGCATCTTGAGCGTCAGCCACAGGCTCGGGCTCGTTGCCGAATCAGAGCTCGAGCTCGACCCTGAGCTATTCGACGAGCTTTCCGACGAGCTGGAACCTCTGCGCCGGCGTCGAGCGCCCTTTTCCAGGTCCATCGACGACGACGACGGCGAGGACGAAGTGCGCGGTGATGATGATGATGATGATGATGATGATGATGATGATGACGATGATGACGACGACGACGACGATGATGATGATGATGAGGAGGAGGAGGATGCTGTCCTTCCCCGCGTGGTCCTTTCCTGCGCATCCGACGATGTGGAAGATGATGCCCGCAGCCTGACGTCATCAGCCTGCGAGACGGCCGAGGCCGCCCGTTGCCGCGCCTCCTCCTCCTCATCTGCTCGCTGCGTCCGCTCGTCCGCGGCCGCTTCAACTAGCTGCGCCGGCTCGCCCGCCACCGCCGCCGCACCCGCGCCTTCCGCGCCTTCTGCGGCGGCCGCGGCGCCAGCGCTGGCCCGCTCCAGGTCCACAGCGCCATGGGCGCCGCCCGGGTCCTGGTCGCCGGCGCCGCCCTCGGTCGCCGCGCCGGACGTCCGCGAGGAGGAGTGCGAGGACTCCGAGCCGGTCTCCCACTCCTCGCTGTCCTCCTCGTCCTCGTCCTCGCCGCTGCCGCTGCCGCCCCAGACCAAGCGCCGCAGCATCGCGCCATGGCGTTCTGCCTTTTTGGTCAAAGTAGGCTAGTAGAGACGCGAGCAAGACGTGAGCAGACGCGAGCACTAGGCAGTCGTGAGAGCGTGCTTGGGGTCTTCAACAAGATCATGAGCGACTCACAAGCGTGACATGCAACGGCAGAGCCAAGGGAGAAGAGAAGATGCAGATGAGTATCTGAAGTGGCGATGATGGCTCTTTCTATGTGAAAAGACGTCCCCCTCAGTTGCGATCGCTGACGAGCTGAAGGATGTAGACGAAAAGGTTGATAATGTCGAGGTAGACTGCGACGCTGGCCATGACGTAGTCGTCGACGGAGATGGAGAGCTGCTTGTGCTTGCCGCCGATGATGAGCTGCACGTCGTAAATGAGGTAGGCAGAGAAGACGAGCGTGCCGACAAAGGCGTAGACGCGGCCGCCGCCGAAGCCAAAGAGGCTGCCGATGAAGGCGTACATGATCATGGTCCAGAGCGCCATGGCCAGGTACGGGCCGGCGCCCGTGAAGTCGTACTTGGTCTGGCTCGCGAAGAGCACGAGCATAGCCACGATGGCGACGGTGGTGCCCACGGCCGTGGACACCGCCTCGGGCGGCGTGCTGGCCGACACCACGCCGAGGATCAGGCTCTCGCCGACCGTGAGCAGGGCCAGCAGCAGGTAGTTGATCGGGAACCGCCGTCCGCCGTCCGCGCAGCAGCAAAAGCCCAGCATGGCCGCAATTGGCAGCACCATGCCCAGCACCAGCGGCGTGGTCGCGTTCTCGCGCATGTACACGCGCGTGCCCTCGTGCAGCGTGCAGACCAGCACCCAGCCAAAGGTCACGGCCAGCTGCACGGTCAGGATCCCGAACACCTTGCGCACGAAGCCGTGCCGCACCTGCACGTCGTACGCCTCGATCGCTTGCGCCAGGTCGTCGCCGCCGTCGCCCATCGCCGTCGATGCGTACCCGCCTCCGCCCTGGTGGTACCCGCTCACGCGCACGGGCTCCGCAAGCGGCACCTGATCGTCCCCATCATCGCGCCGCCCGCGCAGCGGCTTGTTCGCCTCCAGGTCGTCCGTGTACCCGTAGTCGTACGTGCTGCGCCCGGCCCCGGTGCTCATCCTGCCGCCGCCGCTGGCCGCCGCGTCCGAGGCGCGAGAGTCCGAGGCGCGGGGCGAGTCCTTTGGCCTTTCTGACTCTGCTCAGAACTTCCCGCGGTCCCAAGGTTTCGGACGTGGATTTCTCGTGTACAGAATGAAGCCCGGCGCCCCTCGGAGGGGCCCCTCACCGGAGGGCTGCTCGCGAAATGAATTCTCTTGGCACTGGCAGGCGTACAAGGCCGGGGCTGCAGCCTCTCCAGCTCCAAGCGGTCTGGCTGGTCGCGGCGAAAGCATTTGCAAGACGAGTCTCCGCTGTTCGATATGCTCGGCTCTTGCTTGCGCGGAAGCGTGCGATCTCGCGTCAACTCGTGCGATGCTTGCATGCTTCCATGCCGTGCGAAAAGCTTGAGAAAAAAAAATAAAAACGTCATTTGCTTTCGCTTGCTTGCTTGTCTGTGCCTATAATGTTTCGTCCCTTGCCTGCTCGTGCCCGCTTGCCGCTTGCAACTCATAAAGATCACCATACGTTGACCGAAGCCCGTCTGCAGTCGCTCTGGCATCGCCGTAGCGGACGAGGAGCTGGCGGCCAGCAGGTACGGGCTGTGAGGTGGTGCAGACAAAGTAGCCGTCGCTGCGCCGCGTCTCGCAAACCACAGAGGCGACGTCACCATGGTTGAGGAGGTCTGCGAACGGTACCAGCGCACGGCCTGGCTCCCAGTCACCAAAGATGTCACGCCGCCAGACGGAGTGGATGCGACTGCTGACCACGGCGAGCGCGCGCCGCCAGGTGGCCTCATTGCCCTCAAGCCAGAGCGGCAGCGAGTCACGCACGAGCTCGTCTCGCTCGCCCTCGTAAAAGGCATTGCCAAGCGGCATGCGCGCCTCGTCGCTCCACGCGGGGAGGCTCGCCACGTACGGCAAAAAGTGTTCATTTCCGTCCTCGTCGTCCTCGTCGTCCTCGCCGTCCTCGCCGTCCTCGCCGTCGTCATCGTCTTCGTCGCTCTCGTCTCGCCTGACAATGTCCTCCACATCGTGCTCCTCCACGTCGCGCTCCTTTACGTCGTTCTTTGCGCCCTGCTGATCGTCCCTCCACGTCTGCGCGCGTACAAAGTCGAGGAGCTCGGTCTGCTCCACAAGCCACTCGGCGAGCTCGAAGAGGTCGGCGCCGTGCACGAGGGCGGAGGGCGGGAGTGCGAAGAGCACAGCGCCCTGGTCCAGGGCGCCCTCAGCGTAGAGCCCCAGGCCGGCCGCGGTGGCTGGGCAGGCGTCGTCGCGCGGGGCGGCGGGGCCGGGTCGCAGCAGCGGGTGCACCTCTCCGTTCTGCGCGAGCAGCCAGCGCACGAGCGCTGGCCACCAGGCGAGCGCGGCCGCCGCCGACTTGGCCATCATGGCGCTGCGCCTGGTCCACCTGCTCGACTGTACGTGGCGGCGCACGAGCGCACGCACGAGCGCACGCTGCGCGAGAGGCCGGAACGCGAGAGGCGATGGCCAGCCGACTGACGGGCCGACCGACCGACTGACTGACTGACTGACTGACGGGACCGCTTCCGCTCGCCGCGCGCAGCCCGGAGCGCCGCGGCCCGCCAGGCCGCCGCCGCACAGCTGGGCGCAGACCTGCCCGCCTGCGCCGACGATGGCGCCCTGCTCGCCGCCGTCTGCGGCCTCTGCGTGCACGGCCGCTGGGAGGCGCGCGTCGCCGCGGCCGACGCTCTCGGCCGCGCGCTGGCGCCTCTGCTGCCGGCGACGCGTCTGCCGGCCGGCGTGCACCTGCTCGACCTCGAGACCGTCGACCTGGAGCAGGTCTACGAGCACGCACGGCCCTTGCTCAAGAACGCCGCGGGTGAGGAGGACGACGACAACGACAATGATGATAATGATGAGACACGCGACGTGGGTCGCCAGCGCGCCGAGCTCCTGCGCAGCCTCCGGCTCGCAACCAACGACGGCCTGCGCCTGGGGCCCGACCTCGACCTCGCTGTCGACGACGAGGACAGCCTCCTGCAGACGCAGGATCTCGCCCCATCCGCACTGGCGAATGCTGCGGTCACCGCCGGTAGGAAGCGCAGCGCCCGCGAAATCGCGCAGGCTCGCGTGCACGAGCACCGCAGCATCGGCAGGAGCAACAAGCGGCACCGGCGGGCCGGTGAGGAGGCCGCCTCGTCCCTGACCGCGTCGCCAAAGGGACTGGATGGCGACCTAGAGGCGCTCGAGGACAAGCTGCGCGCGAGCGCGGACCCGGTGCCCGATGTCTGGCTCCTGCTCGCGCAGAACCTGCTCAGCGACAGCTGGGAGGCGCGCCACGGCGCGGCGTCGGCGCTGATCGAGCTGCACCGAGCCGCGGACATCACTTGGGTCGAGGACGTCGCAGTGCGCTGTCTCTGCGTGCTAGGCATGGACTGCTTTGGCGACTACGCCGCCGACAGCGTCGTTGCGCCAGTGCGCGAGTCCTGCGCGCGCCTCCTGGCGCTCGTCACGGCGCGCCTCGGGGTCGACCGGCGCGCGCGCGTCGTGTCCACGCTCCGCCGAATGCTCGACGTAGACAATCAGGCCGCGCCGCTCGAGGTCGCTTCGGCGCTCTGGGGCCGCCGCTACGCTGCGCTCCTCGCTGCGCGCTTCCTGCACCTTGCCGACGTCGAGGTCCGCCCTGACTTTCTGCCCCAGGCCGGTGCACTTCTACAGCCCAAGGACCTTGAGGACTCCGCGGCGTACAACGACGAGGTGCGCCGCGCGGCCGCCGACCTGGCACTCGCCGCCGTGGACGCCGCCAATCTTGGCCTGCTCGGGCTCGCGCCGGACGCGCTCTGGAGCCTGCTCGACCGCCTGGACGACCTCGCGCTCGCCACCAGCGCAAGCGTCGCACGCCTCGCCGCGCGCCTCTATCGCATCTCCGGGCCCACGGCACCCGTGCCGACCCAGCTCGCCCGCGCTGTGCTGCATCGTCTCCTTGGCTTGCCCCAGTGCGCGTCCACCGCACTCTCCATGCTCGACGAGATGAAGCCATCCGATGCGTCGGCGCCCCTCGTCGACCCGGCCCACGTGCTCGCCGCCTTTGTGCGCGCGCCGGTTCTCTGGGGCACGCACCGCGACGTGTGGATGCGTGCCGCTTCCGTAGCGCTCTCGCCACCCAATCTCGACGCCCTCCTGCGGACGGCCGTCCTCGCAGGCTCCGACGAGGCCCTGGCGCCGCTCCTCGAGCACCAGGGCGCTGCACCAGCGCTCGCTGCAGGATTTCTCAAGGAGACCGAGGCAGAGGATGAGTCCTCGCCGCCCACGCCGCAGCAGGTTCTCCAGGAGAGGCTAACGACCATCCTGCGTGCTGCAGCCAGCGCCCCGCGTGCTTTTGGCGAAACCGTGCTTCGTGGGGTCTGCGAGCACTTGCTCACGCGGGCCTGGGTCTGCGCGGCGCCCTCCGTGCAGGCCGCGCGCAGCGCGCTGCAGGCCGCCTGTGCCTTCTTCGTGCGTCGCTTCCAGGACGCGAGCCTTGACGTGGGCGAGCAGGCCGCCGACTTCGTCCCCGTCCCTGATGACGCGGCGGACCGCGCGCGCGCGCTCGTGGACCAGGCGGTGCGGGAGTGGATTCCGCGACTGCCTGCGCCAAGCTCTCGCGAGGCCGCGCGCGACTGGAACGCCGCCACGGCCGCGGCGCGCGACCACGTGCTCGCCTGCGCGGACGCCCTCGCCGCTGCGCTCCAGAGCTGCCGCCTGCTGGAGAACGCCCTCTTCCAGGCGGCCACTGTGCGTGCGGACCCGGCCGCCGCAGCTGGCACCAAACCCGTCTCGCCCGTTTTGTTGCCGCTCGTCCGGGCCGCCCTGAGCCAGGACATGGACGGCCAGGATGCGGGCCGCCTGGACGAGGCCCTCATCGCGCTCATGGACGGCCTCCGCGCGGGCCGCCTCCACAAGCCGCTCGCCAAGGTCTCGGCACGTCTCCTCGGTGCGCAGACGCTCCCGCGCCGCTTCTTTCGCAGGCTGGCGGAGCTCCACCCGGATCCAGCCCGTCTCTGGGCGCTCCTGCCCGACTTGGAGGACCGCCTCCGACAGCACGACGCCAACGCCCTCCTCGCAAGCGCCGATCTCCTGACTGAAGTGGCCATCCCCGGGCTCTTGGCGCACGCCAAGTCGGCGCTCGCCGCGGCCAAGCTGAATCCGGGTCCGCTCGCCGCTCTTGTGCGCGGCCTCGCGCGCTGGGATGCCCTTGCGGCGCCGGCGTGGAACAGTGTACATGTAGCGGTCATCTCGCGCCTCACGGATGCGCGTCGCGACCCGGAGGACCGCGTTCGTGCGCTGCAGCTCGTCGCGCAACTCGTGGACGACGTCCAGGACCCTGAGCTCCGCTTCTTGCCCTTTGGCGCCGCGCTCCTGCCGCCGCTGCTCCCCCTCCTGCACGACGCGACGTCCAAAGAGCTGCGCGACCTGGCCGCCGCGACTCTCTCGCAGCTCGTTCAGACGGCTCCTATCGAGCGCCGCGCCGCCATGCCGGCGTCTGACGTCGACCCAGCCGCCGTCACAGCAGCTGCAGCGCGCCGCGAGCAGGGCCAGGCCTTCTTCTCGACGCTGCTCTCCGGTGTGGCACCGGCGGTCCATCATGACGCGGAGGAGGAAAAAGACCCACTCGGTGCCCTAGCCGTGGCACGCGACGCCGGTGTTCATCTGCGCGACTATCAGCGTGAGGGCGTGGCCTGGCTTGCCTTCCTCGCGCACCATGGACTCTGTGGGGCGCTCTGCGACGACCTCGGTCTCGGAAAGACGCTCATGGCGCTCACTTTGGTTGCCGCGCGGGCCCACGACGGCGCGGCCTCCGCCTCGCTCGTCGTCTGCCCGGCCTCACTCACCGGCCACTGGTGCGAGGAGGTGGAGCGCTGGTACCCGGGCCGCTTGCGCGCCCTCGCGTACGCGGGCGCGCCCCGTGCGCGGGCCGGCGTTCTGGAGGACCTTGCGCGCTCGCTGGACGTGGCGGGCGCCGCGCCCCCGCCGCCGCACGCGGTTCTGGTCATGTCGTACAATGTGCTAGCGCGCGACGCGGACCGCCTGTTGGGCGCAGCGAACCTGAACCTGCAGTGGCGCACCATGGTGTTGGACGAGGCGCACGCAATCCGCAACCCGTACGCGGCGGTGGCCGAGCACGTGAAGCGCGTGGCAGCGCTCGCGCAACACCGGCTGGCCATGACCGGCACACCCGTGCACAATGACGTCTTGGACCTCTGGAGCGTCTTCGATTTCCTCATGCCGGGCTACCTGGGCGATTTGGACGGTTTTGCGGCGCGCGTGGCCAAGCCGGTGCGCGCGGCGCGCGCCGATGACGCGGTAGCGGAGCAGGCCGCGCAAGCGCTGGAGGCACTGCGCCGCAAGGTGCTGCCCTTTGTGCTGCGCCGGACCAAGGACGCAGTGCTGTCGGACCTCCCGCCCAAGACAATTCAGGACATCGTCGTGGACATGCCGCCCGTGCAAGCCCGCTTGTATGCGGCACTGGAGAGCGACGCGGCGCGCCACCACCACCACCATTCCACAGGCGGCGGCAACGCCGCCGTGGCTGGCGCCACCTCCGCCGCAGACGACACCGGCGCGCTCGCGCGGACCGCGCGCCTCCTCATGGCCGCCACGCACCCGCTCCTGTGCCTGCGCAGCATCAAGGCGCACGCCAAGAACCGTCTGGACCGCCGCCTTTTGGAAACACACATGAGCGCGGCGCACCAGCAGGGCGTGCAGGCGTCAGCCAAGTTTCGCGCTCTTCTGGACCTCCTGCGAGACCTCGTTCTACCGGTCGCACAGGTAGACGCGAAGCTCGACGCGCTGGTGAACGAAGACCGCGCCGCGGCACCGCCCAAGGCCGTCATCTTTGCGCAGTGGACCGCGACGCTTGACCTGATCGAAGAGCAGCTCTTGCAGGCGGCGCTCCATGACCAGCTGCGTGCGCTGCGCCTGGATGGCTCCGTGCCAGCGCACGAACGGCAGCAGGTGGCGACGCGCTTCAACCATGACCCGAGCATTCACCTGTTGCTGGCCACCACCAAGGTGGGCGGTCAGGGCCTCAACCTGACCGGGGCCAGCATGGTGATCTTTATGGACCACGACTGGAATCCAATGAATGACCTGCAGGCCATGGATCGCGCGCACCGTCTTGGCCAGACGCGCGCCGTGCACGTCTACCGTCTCCTGGCGCGCGCCACGATTGAGGACCGTGTGTTGAAACTGCAGCGCTTCAAGCGCTTTATCGCCGACCGGGTCGTGGACGATGCCAACGCGCATGTCGGCACCATGCACACGGATGACCTGCTGCAGGCACTTGATCTCCCTCCCACGCTCGAGGCGCGCTTGGAGGAAGACCCTGACGCCATGCACCAGGCGCAGTACGCGGACACCTTCCAGCTACGAGACTTCCTGCGTCACCTCGACCACCAGCCGCAGCGCGTGCTCGAGGAAGGAGAGGACGAGTATGAGAACGTAGAACTTGAATGAGAGGTATTTTGCTTGGGTTCATCTCCGATGCGCCATCAACCGCGTAGACACGAAGGAGGTGGAAAACCTTCTGCAGCAAGAGTCCTTTCCTTTGGCCGGCGGTACAGTGGTACGGATTGCTCCTTGGAAAGAAGCGCAAAGTCAACGAACGGGCTCGCATGCGTACACGGCCTTGGCAGGGGGAGGGGGGGCAAGATTCGGTCGCCAACCTCGTAGCCAAGCTGCAACGTTGTTCTTTGTGTTCGTGAGACCCCACTTCGCCTCGAAGTCGTACGGCGCCACGCCTTGCGCCAGCGATTCCACTGCGCATGGGCGGCGCGCAGGAGTTCAATGCTGATACGTTTTGCCTCCTTTCGCGGAAGGGGACGATAGGTTTCGTCTCCTGGTCAAGCGCCTTCTCGTCATGCACTGTCAACAAAAGGACCTTGGAGGTTTGTCTGGCAAGCCGCTCACGTAGAACGACTCAGCCTACGCCAAGCCTTGAAGGACCACGACATGGCCTTGCAAAGCATGCTCGCTCGCTCGAAGCAAAAACGCAAGCTCGAAGCAGGCTCAACACGCCGGGTTCTTGCCAGCCTACCTCAAGCCTTGAAGGACCACGGCATGGACTTGCAAAGCTTGCTCGCTCGCTCGCTCGAAGCAAATAAGCAAGCTCGAAGCAGGCTCTGCACGCCGAGTTCTTCCTCCTCCCTCCCGCCCCCCTCCACTTGCTGTGAAGGTGGTGGTGGTGGTGGTGGTGGTGGTGGTGGTGGTGGTGGATGAGGAGAGGCGCTGACAGCGAGGGCACGTGTGGAACAAGCAAAGCAGAAGAGCGCCGGGCTCCGGCGCGCGCACGAAGAGGGAGGGCAAGATGCCCAAGGCGCGGCGCAAGCGCAACGCCAAGGCGCAGCGGTTCGACCCGCTGACGTCCAAGGCAGAGGGCGGCGATGCCTCGGAGGACGCCATGGTGGTGGACGCTGGCGCCGGCAGCGCCGGCGGCAGCGCCGACGCCGGCGCCAGCGAGCAGCAGGCGCAACAGGAGGCTCAGGACGCGGAGGAGACGCGCGGCCAGATGGAGAGGCGGCACCACCACGAGCTGAAGAAGTGGCGCGCGGAGGAGGGTGACCTGCGGCGCGAGCGCGCCAAGCTCAAGAAGCGCAAGACGCCCGAGGTGGAGCGCGAGCGCAAGCGCATCCTCCAGGAGATCAAGGACAAGACCACGGAGATCGAGGCGCGGCACAAGGCCGAGCTCAAGGCGCTGCTCGAGAAGCGCAAGGACGCCGAGGCCGCGGAGGGCAGCAACCCGGCGGGTGGGAGCGTGGACGAGGACTGATGATGATGACGTGCTTGTATAATGGGAAAGGAAGCGCCACGTCTCTTGTTGGTTTCCTTTGAAGACTGGCAGCTCACTGTCCAAGTCAGTCATGTCATCAGGAATCTCTGGTTGCTCTCCGTGTCAGTCTCTCTCTAGCTAGGCCTAGCTAGCTCCTAGATTTAGCTTAGTCTTCGCTTGGTGTCGAGGTGGTGCGGGGTGTCATCAGGCGCGCCGGAAGGATGGTCGTGGCGCTTGATGCCGTGCGGGTCTTGGAGGCCGTTGCCATCATCAGCGTCATCGTTCTGAAAGTCGGCGTTGTCGTAGTCTTCATCTTGGTCGTCAAAGTCGTGGCCATCGTGCAGGTTGGACTCGATAGTGTTGATGCGCTGGAGCGTGTTGTCCTGCTGCGTCATGTAGTGATCGAGCTCCTTGGCGAGATCGAGGTGCTTGTGCAGGTCTTCCGGTCCCTGCTGATTCTTGGCTTTGTTGGTGGAGATGAGGTCCAGGTAAGACTGCAGCGAGGCGCTGCGCGCGAGGCTGTCGGCGCGAGTGAGGTCCGGGGCGGGGCCGCCCGTGCCGGGGGGCGGACCGGGGTCGTCAAGCATGCCGAGTGACAAGAGGCTGTCCATCTTGGTGACGTCCTGCGCGGGCGCCCGCGAGGTCGCGGGCGCCTGCGAGGGGCTCGGCGGCGCAGGCAGCAGCCGGCTGTTGCTTTGCGCGAAGTGCGGGGCCGGTGAGCCCCCCGCGGGCTTGCTGTTGAAGTTGAGCAGGTCAGTGCCGCCGAGCGAAGGCAGTCGCGAAAGTGAGGAGTCCAGGCGCAACATGTCGGGCGCCGGATCGCCGAGCGACGGCGCTGCCCCGACCCCCGGCGCAGCATTCGGGTCGTTCGTGTGGTCCATGTAGCCGCCGCCGACGCCGTCGACGTCGCCCATAGGCATGGACGACGAGGACGAGGACGAGGCAGCGGGTGCCGCGTGGTCCATGCCCCCACCAATACCACCCACGGCACCGCCGCCGTCGCCAGTATCGACATGGTCTGGCCCGACAATGTCGTCGACGTTGACGCCGGCCTCCTGCACCGTGTCGCGGATCTTGGGCAGCGCTTCGGACAGTGTGGCGAGCTGCGCCTGGCCGCCCTCCTTGCGGAAGGCGTGGTACAGGAAGGCCATGATCTGCTTCATCTTCTGCGCGAGCAGCTGCTGGCGGTCGCGCGCCTCGTCGACGGCCTTCCAGAGCATGCCATTCTCCTCGTCCAGGTGCGCGTTTTGGCCCTTGAGCTTGATAACGTCCTCGTCGAACTTGCGCTGACGCTCCTGCAGGCTGCGGATCTCCTCGAGGGCGCGGTCCAGCTCGGCCTTTTGCTTGGTGCCGATGGCAGCCAGGTCGGGCCGCGGCTGGCTCGTCTTGCGCTTCATGCGCGTGAGGTTCTCCGGCTTGCCGCGCTGGAAGAGCGGGTGCTTGAAGGCCTGCGACAAGTTGTGTGCGCGCGTGAACCCGTACATGTTGAGCTGGCGCACGAAGCTTGCGTAGTTGGCGTGCTTGAAGTACTGCGGCAGCACCTTCTCCGCGAACCCGTGCACGTTCCTAATCTCCACCACGGTGCCCTCACGATTCCAGTCCACCAGGTCGCGGTGCCGCCCGTCCATCATCATCTCGTACGTCTTGGTGAGGAACCTCGGCACCACCACCTTGGCCTCCTTCTTGCCGCCGTCCTTGCGCCGCCCGCGCTCATCGTCCGCCGCCGAGCTCGTCGTCGACGCCGCGTCCATGCTGCCGCCGCCCGCCGCCGCTCACACCCGCCGCCGCCGCCGCCGCCGGCCCTCCGCCTCCTCCCCGTCCTCCTCCGCGTCGCCGTCGATGGAATTTCCCGCGGCCGCGCGCCGGCCGCAGGCGCCCCGCCCTCCTCTCCCGCCGCTGCGCCGCTGCGCCGCCGCAGCGCGCAGCCGCCGCCGCGCGGCCGCCGCCGCCGCCGCCGCGGCCGGCGGCGGCGGCCGAGAGCGGCGGCCCGCCCAGGGGCCACTTGGCCAGGTCG
>JABLUY010000105.1:0-118859 GCA_013306675.1 Thraustochytrium sp. TN22 | reverse complement strand
CGTATCGCGGCGGCGGCGGCGGCGGCGGCGCGCGCGGCGGCGGCGGTCCCGCGCGCCAGCGCAGCTCCCCGGGCGGCGGCGCGGCGGCGCGGCGGCGCGGCGGCGGCGGCATCGCGCATGAGCTCGAGCAAGAGCATGAGCATGAGCATGGAGGCGAGCGTGGAGGGCGAGGGCGACCTGCTCGTCTTCGTGCACGGGTGGCCGGACGCGCCGGAGATGTGGCGCGGGCAGGTGGATCACTTCCGCAAGACGCACCGCTGCGTGCTGGTGGCGCTGCCCGGCTTCGGCGGCTCGCAGCTGGGCAAGTCGGCGGGCTTCAACTTTGACGAGCTCGCGCGCCAGCTCGCGCAGCGCGTGGCCAGCCTGCAGCGCGACGCGGACGACCGCGCCGTGCTCATCATGCACGACTGGGGGTGCGTCGTCGGATACACCGCGCTCGACTGCTTCCCGGACCTCTTTGCCGGCGTCGTCGCGCTCGACGTGGGCCCACCCACGCTAGATCAGCCGCGCTGGCGCGACGCGCCCGCGCTCATGACCATTGGCTTCCTTTACCAGTACTTTCTCGTCTGGGCCTACCTGCTCTTTTGCGCCGGGCCCGGCGGCCTCGGCGAGCGCATGGGCGACGCCATCTCGCGCTCCGTTGCGCGCAGGCTCGGTGCCCCCTTCCCCGAGCAGGCGCGCGCCATGTCCAACTACCCGTACTACTACTTCCACCGCAACTTCGTTGCGGAGCTCTTTGGCGGCGGTTCTCGCTCGCTGCGCTACTCGCGCAAGCCCACTTCACCGCCACTCGTGCCGACGCTTTTCATGTATGGCGTGCAGAAGCCCGTCATGCTGCACGCGCCCTCGTGGGAGCGAACCCTCAAGGCCTCACCGGACTGCCAGGTCATTCCCATGAAGGCCGGCCACTGGCTTACCTGCGAGGTGGGTCCGGAGGAGCTCAATCGCAAGATCTCCAACTTTCTCGACCTCTACGTGTAGAGAGGGGAGGACGCAGACGCAGACGCAGGCAGAGAACGAGATGGAGAGACAAAAAGAGAGAGAAGGAAAAGAGAAGGACACAGGCGTGACAGGCACAGGCACTAAGATGGCAAGAGAGAGAGAGAGAGAGAGAGAGAGAGTAAGAGAAAGAGAAAATCTCTTCGACCCACTCTGGCCTAGCGCCCGGCACGTCGACCAAGTGTACCGCCACGTTGCCTCTTGTGCTTTCGTCCCTCGTCTTTTCCTTTCTTCCTCAGCTCTTCTTTTCCCTTTCTTCCTCAGCTCCCTGACTCAGCCTGAACAGCTAGCTCACTGTCAGTCCCTTCACCAAACTTTTATTTGATTTTCATTGCTTTACCCCCCATCACCGTGACTGTCAGGCTGGTTATGGCCGCCAGTCCAGCGTGTGCATGAGGCAGGCAACCTCGTTGTTGGGCCAGGCGTCCCAGTCCGAGTCGGCAAAATGTTGCGAGCAAAAGGCGCGAAGCTGGTCCACTCGCGAGCATTCAATCACCATGTCCTGCGCCACTGCGTTCGTAAGAATGGACGCATTGAGCGCATGCACCGCCCACTTCTTCTCGATCATCGACACGTGATCGTGTGCCACGAATTGCACGAGTGTGATGACGACCCCCGACTGCTGCGCGAGGCTTTGATTGCGCAGGTGGTCGCGGCATACCGTGGCCATGGCGCGAATGGCCGCGACGCTAGCCTTGCTAGAGATCTTGGGCTCCTGCGTGGCCTCCGCGACCAGGTTGTGCAAGCCAAGCGTCGAGCCGACCAGACTCATAAATCCGTGGTGCCCTCCGTCCTGCATCGTCGTTTCATAGAGTGGGTCCACAAGGCGCGCTTGCATGACGTCCAAAATCTGGCCAAAGATGCCGGACGCCGCCAAGGCGTCCTGCACATTTTTACCGCCCAGCCACGACCAGAAACAAACGTTCCGCAGCTGCTTGACGAGCACCGCCTCGTTGCGCATGTCCAGAGGTGTCTCCTGCAGACTGTTGGCGTCGTCAAGGTAGGGCGATTCCTCCGTACCCTGGTCCCGCATCCTCTCGCGTCGGGCCTGGTCCATGCGCAGCTGATGCTGTCGCGCTGCCAGCTGGTTGCGCAGGGCCGTGTTGTCCTTCTCGCCCTTACCGGGACGCAACCGCATCGACGCCCGCGAAAGCATACCGACGATCGACTCCGACACGTTCGAGATGTTTGCCGAGATACTGCCGCGCGAGTTGCGCGCCGTCAACTCCCCGTTGTCCGTCATCCCGCCGCTACTCGCCCCGGAGCGCAGCGATCGTCGGCTCTGAGCATCCAGGTGGCTTGTAGAGTTAAGACGTGCCTGAATCGCTTCGCTCCCCTCCGCTGAGCTTTGCCGCCGCCGCATGCGCATTGAAGCAAATTGGCCCGTCCCGGGGTTCTCCTGCGTGGATGATTTCGACTTCTTCAGGAGGGAAGAGGTACGCCGGCGCGACGGGCTCCTGCCCGGCAAGCCCGACTGCAAGGAGAGATTGCTTCGCACATGTTCAAGCACAGGTGCCGACGGGATCTCTGGGAGCGGAGTGGCCTCGCTGACGCTCGGCGACAGCGTTCGGATGCTCGCTGTCGACACCACGGAGGCGGGCCTCCGTGCTCCAGTCTTGTTGCCCAGGTTCTTGCTCGTCGACGGCCACTGCTCCGCAGCTGCAGACAGCGTTACGCGCGGCGCCGCGCGCCGCCTTGCCTCACTCTCCTCGAGTTCCTCGCTCTCTTTCTTCTTGATCGCCTCCATGCGCCTCCGCGTGCCGGGCATGGCGAACCCTGATTCCGCGCGGGTGTTTCTCAGCGTACCAAGGGCAAGCTCCATCGGGTCCGCATCGTCCTCCCCGGCCTCGCCGCTTCTCTGGCCGTCCTGCGTCGCGCCCTTGGCCTCCTCCTCCTCCACCACCACCATCTCCTCCTCCTCCTCCTCCTTTTTCTGGTCGAGCCCAAGCTCCTTGTCTGTCGCCGTCATTGTCGCAGGTGTTGCCGCCAGCCGCTCCGCCGCCGCGACCCGCAGCGCTTCGCCCGCGTCCGACTCCTCGCCGGCCTCGGCCATGCTCGTGCGCGAGCCCGCCTCGCGCGCGCGCGCGCCGCGGGAGGGAAATGAGCGATTGACGCACGCCCAGACTGGGCTCCCTGCTTCGACCAACGGCGTGAAGGCTCGCTCGCGCGCGGCCGCGCGCACTGGGCTCGCTCGCGCGCCACTGGCGGCGGTTGTGCTCGAGGCCGCAGACAGACAGACCAACAACCACCGCGCGCGCGCGGCTGGGGCGCGCAGCGACGGCGCGCATCGTCGCTCGCTCTGCTGGGCGGCTCGGGCGGCTTGGGCGGCTCGGGCGGCGGCGGAGCCCCTGCTGTCCCCGCCGAGCGACGCGGGCCTCGCTCGCGCGCTGCGCAGCAGGATGGCGAGCCGGGGCGGCGGGCCGCGACGCGGCGCCGCCGAGAAGGGCCACTTGGCGGCCGCGCGGCGCACGACGACCAAGGGCGGCGGCAGCGGCGGCGGCAGCGGCGGCAGCGCGACGCTGAGCGGCGCGGTGGCGCCCAAGAAACCCAAGTTCACGGTTCGCGTGGGCCACGGCCAGGCGAGGTTCTCGCCCGAAGGCAGCCTGGCAGCCTTTGCGAACGGCACCGTGGTCGTGGTGATGCGCGTGCCGACGCTGGCGATGGGCACCGGAACGGAGGCGGGCGGCTTCAAGGTGGAGTGCCGCTTCAGCTGCGTCGATGTTGTGGACGGCCTGGAGTGGTCCAGCGACTCGCGCCGCCTGCTGTGCGCGCAGACCAAGCGCGCGCTCGTGCAGGTCTTCTCGGTGGAGGACAAGACCTTCGCGTGCCGCGTGTCAGAGGGCGTGGGCGGCTTGGTTCATGCGACCTTCTCGCCGGACGGCAAGCACGTCCTGACCATCGCCGACTTCCAGCTGCACCTGAGCGTGTGGTCGCTGGTGGACGAGACGCAGCGGTGCTTTGCGAACCCGAAGCTGACCACGGCACTAGGCTGCCGCTTCTCGGCGGACGGCGAGTATCTGGCCGTGGCGCACCGGCGGGAGTGCAAGGACAGCGTGGCCATCTACAGCACGGCGCGCGGCCGGTGGGCCAAACTGCAGCACTTCACCGTGGGCACCACGGATCTCGAGGAGTTGGCCTGGGCCGCCGACAACGACGCCATCATCGTGCGTGACTGCCCCATCGAGTACCGCCTCCTCGTGTACAACCCGGCGGACGGCTCGCTGTTGGCGCGGTACTCGGCCTACGAGAATGCGCTCGGCATTAAGACGCTCGCGTACGCGAACGCTCCGCGTCTGGCCGCCGTCGGCAGCTTCGACCAGGTCTGCCGCGTCTTCAACACCATGACGTGGAAGCCGTTGGCCGAGTGCGAGCATCCGAACTCGTTGGTGGTGCGCAACTCCGGCGTGCGCTTCATCACGCAGCGCGTCGGGGAGAACGAGCCGGCGGGCGCCAACGCGAACACAAACAACGCCGGGGGCAGTGCCTCGGGCGTGCACAAGTTCACCGTCGTCAAGGCCGACCCGAAGAAGCCCATCCCAAAGGCCGGCATTGGCCTCCTGGCGTGGAGCTTCGACGGCCAGTACCTGGCGACGCGCGATGACCAGAAGCCCTTCGTGGTCTGGATCTGGAAGATGGACACGCTCAAGCCCTTTGCTGTGCTCGAGCTGACTGGCAAGGTCAACGCCTTCAAGTGGGACCCATGTCAGATCCGCCTTGCCATCGCCTCGGGCGAGCCCTGCGCCTACCTGTGGACGCCGCAGTGCGACTCGGAGCTCATCCCGGCCACCGCCTGGGCGCCGCAGGCTGAGGAGGCGCCATGGGCGGACCCAGTTCTCACCATCAAGTGGGCCTCGACGGGTGACGCCCTCCTTTTGGTCTCCAAGGCTCAGGCTGCCTTTGCTCTGGTGAACTGATTTGCTTGCATGCCTCGGCGCGTGCGGAAAGCAAGTTGTGCTGTGCTTTTGAATGAATGTGCGATCATCTTTTACGGGCGGTTTTCAGAGTGGTACAACATGTCTGAAAGGAGAGGCGGCCGGCCACCTGTGTACGCGCTGAAGCGTTTCGCAGCGAGACCTCCTTGGGCATTGTCAAGTCTCTCCTTCCTTGCCTTGTTCCGTTTGTTCGCTCGCTCGCTCGCGCTCTCACTCACTTCTTCTTCTTGGAGCTCTTGGCCTTGGTCTGCTGCGCAGGCTCCTGCTGCATCTCGGCACGCGCAGCCGCAACGGTCTGCTCGGTGACGAGGGCGAACTTGCGCGGGGTGTCACCGCCGTCCGTACGCCATTGCAGCAGCGAGCCGACGGTGAGGATGAACCAGGAAAGGTGCGTCCATACAATGAGCGTGTCGAGGATAGGCCTGACGAGCTCGGCCGGCACGATGGCCGCGTCGGCAGGCAGGTCCCTGGCAATGAGCTCGCGAAGCATGTCGTCCGCCATGGTGGTGGCGTAGGGCATCGAGGTGCGCTCGTGGCCGGCGAGCGCCCAGCAGCCATTGCAGAGACCAAAGGCGTTCTCCACAGCGCGAGCGCGCAAGAGCACAAAGATGGTGGTGAACATGGCAGGTGCCAGGTAGTGGATGGCGGCGCTGCAGACGGCCTTGTAGGAGGAGTTGAGCGAGGTCACGATAGCGTCGAGCGAGAAGCGTGCCTTGTTCTGCAGCATGTACTGCACAACCAGATAAGCAGAGTCCGAGTAGCCCTGCATGACGCGCGGGAAGAGCCAGAGGCGCAAGCCGCAGCCAGCCAGAATGAAAAGGAAACGCGCGCGCTCGTAGAGCGCAAGGTCCCCGCCGAAGAGGTTCTCGGAGATGGGCACAATGGTGAGCGGCTCGACGTAGGAGAGCACGACGAGGAGCGGGAAGATGAAGTTGAGGTGGAAGAGGATGCGCATGGTGAGCGTGGGCTGCAGCATGGACGTGACGTGCTGCTTGCGGTCCCCGAGGCCAACCGTCTCGTGATAGATGCGCGCGAAGCGCATGGCCGGCAGGAAGCTCACGTAGACGAAGAAGTTGCACAGCAGCGAAAGGCCGACCGTGATGCTCCACCAGATCTCCTCGCGGATCTCCTCCGGCACGATCTTGGCCTTCTCGAGGCCCCAGCGGTATTTCAGTTCCGGGAAGATACCGGTGTCGTCTTCGACGATGTAGTTGAGCAGGCCGCAGATGACCGACCCGCTCAGCGTGAAGGCCAGCGCGTACTGGCGCTCGCCAGCGCTGGCCGCGCGCAGCACCTGGCCCAGCACGCCGAGGTTGATGAAGGCCAGCATGAGCAGCACAAAGGTCGTGGCAGTCTGCGGGCCGCGCAGGTTGCCGCCCCACAGCAGGCAGTAGGCGGCCTCGGACAAGAAGAAGGAGACGATGCCGGCCATGCCGACGCTGGCCACGAGCTCGTACTCGCGAAAGAAGGCGAGGTGATTCAGCTTCATCTGCACTTCGTAGAACGGCGAGCCGCCAGCGCCGGCCTGCTCATCCTGCGCCTCCTGCGTCTGCGTCTGCGTCTGCGCCTTGGCCTTCTTGCCCTTGCCCTTGCCCTTGCGCTTTCGCGGTTCGGCCTGCTTCGCCTGCGCGCCGGACTTGACCGCCTCGCTCAGCTGCGCCACGTTGCCGGGCACCAGCGTCACGAGCGAGCTCAGCCACCAGTTGCCCACCTGCACGAAGTGCCGCCTGCTGAACTGGTACAGCGCCATCAGCACCACCAGCGCGTCGAAGCTCATGAGCGCCATCTCGCCGCCGCCGCCGCCGCCGCCGCGGGGCCTGCGCGCCCGCCGCCGCGCCCGCCGCCGCGCCTGCCGCTCGCCGCCGCCGCCGCGCCGTCGCCGCCCGCCGCGCGCCGCGCCGGCCTCGTTGCGGGTTTGCTGCTGGAGCTGGAGAGCAGGACTTGCAGGTGCTGGAGCAGGAGCAGGAGCTGGAGCTGCTGCGCCACGAGCAGCCGGATCCGAAGCACCGCTGGCCTTGAGCTAGCTAGCTAGCTAGCTTGCAGTCGGTCGATGATCGTCGATTGGGCACTGGGCCGCTGCCCGCGGCCGTGGTGGGGCACTGTCGCAAGACAGCTGAGCTCAGCTCATGGCTCAGCGGCGCTATCATAGTCCAGTCGTGGTCTCGTGGTCGCTGGAGGGAGTGGTGGAAGAAGTCGTCGTGCGGCACCAGGCCCAGTCGACTTTGTTCGATGCCCCTCCAAGTCATCTCACTGCACTGCAGCGCGTGCGGCACCATGCGGGTGCGCTGCAGTGCCGGTGCAGCGCCGGTGCACCCGGCGCTGCAGCGCATGCCAGAGACGCAGGGCCCTGGCTGATGACGCGTGGAAACCGCGAGGCGCCGCGGTTTGTCAGCGAGCACTGGCAAAGCTCGCTCGCAGCGCTCAACACGAGAGCAAGCGCGAGGAAGCGGAGACGCGTATGTTCTCGGGCTTTTCAGTGTGGTAGACATGACATTGTTCATGAAAGACTGCATGAGCGAAGCGTGCGCCGCCTGGAGAGCTGGCGGCACTCAACACGGTGAAACACGAGGCTGCAGCAGGTGTGACACTGTCTCCCGTGAGCATCCACATCAACGGCAAGGGCATTTTGATGAAGAACTCTTCACGGACAACCGCACCTTCCTTAACGCGGCGCCCGGGTCCGGCTTCGAGTACGCTCGTTCGTAGACTTGGGCCTTGAGTAAGCAAGTCAATGAGGTGAGACATGAAGGAAACCTGCTGCATGTCACATAAAAAGTTGCACCAGGCGACTGCAAGAAACCAAAGCATCAGCTCTGGCTCTGGCACTGGCCAGGCCAGGCTAGGCCACCTGGCGCGCCGCACGGACGGGGCAACCCAGTCCGGCCCACATGGATAGAAAATGTTGCGTGGTTGGTTTGGCTTTATCGCATGGCGCCCTGGGTGGTCATGGTGTGGCAGTTGGCAATGTACTCGTCGTAGGAGAAGGAGCCACCAGAGAAGGAGGCGCGGTCCTCAATAAGGAACCAGCGGAAGCGGACCTCGAGCGGATCGCCCTCCTTGACGACGAGGATCTGCTGGAAAGAGCCCTTGAGCGCGGCGCGCAGGGCGTCGACAATGTTGCACACGCGCTGCTTGATGTCGGTATCGTCGGGCTGGCGGTCGAGGCGCAGCACGCCGCCGTCGATGCCATCGAGGTTGGGGAGGCCAAAGAGCGCCTGCACGAGACGGGGGTCCACTCCCCGGCCGACCCAGAGCAGGAGCTCGAGGCCGTTGTCGAGCAGGTAGACGCCGGCGGAGTTGAGGCTGCCGGCGGAGAGGTTGACCATGCGGGGCAGCTTGATGCGCTGATTGTCGCCAATCGCCAGGGTGCCGGGCTCAGGCGGCGCGCCGGCCTGGCTCGCAGGCACGGCGACCGGGCGGCCGCAGTCCTGGGCCATGGAGTGCAGCTCGTAGAGACGCGGGTAGAGGAAGAGCGCGATGTGCTTGTACGAGAAGCGGTTGAGCGAGTGCAGATAGTTGATGCGCTCGTCGAAGCCGACCTGCTCGCCGCCGCGGAAGGCCGGGCTCTTGATCATGGCCATGGTGAAGAGTGGCAGCAGGCCAATGCTCTGCGGCAGCTGCGGGCCCTGGTGCTGCTGCTGCTGCTGCTGCTGCGCCATCATGGAGGGCGGCTGGCCGTAGGGCGTGCTGCTGGCCGAGGACTTGGCCGCGCGGAGCAGGTTGACGCAGAAGTTCTGCATCTTGCTGCGCACCTGCGCGAGCGGGAGCTGGTACGCGTCCGTCGCAGCCTTCTTGGCAATAAAGGCGGCGATGGCCTCCTGGCACGCTGACGCGTGCAGGTCAGAGACCGTCGAGGTGACGGGCAGCACGGTGGTGAGCACGCGAATGCGGCGCTGGCCGTTGGAGTTCGTGTAGAGCAGCGCGCCCTGCAGGACCACAACGTTGGAGGTGACCATCTTCTCCTGGTGCTTGAACTCGAGCGCAAAGGTGGAGTCCGCGTCGCACGTGGGCAGCTGCATGAGGTCGGCGCCGCGCAGCTGGAAATTGCCATGGAAGCCGGAGACGCGCACGCCATTGGACGCGCGCAGGCGAAAGACACCCTCCCAGGCCGTCTCCCGCGTCAGCATCCGGCGAACGGCGGCCCCGAACGCCTCGCCGTGACGCTGGCTCGTGAAGCGCGGGAAGTAGTGCAGCTGGCCGCCCGTGAAGCGCGGCAGCGCCTGGAGCGAGGCGGCGTCGCAATAGGCCGAAGGCGTCAAGAAGAGCTCGATGGAGACTTGGTTCTTACCCATTTCCTGCACGGTGTTGGAGTAGAACGTGTCGGCCGCCTGGAAGAGCGTGTGCTCCTTGTCCGTGCCCAGCAGGCGCAGGTTCTCGCGCTTGGCCTCCAGCTTGCCGGTGCCCAGCACGGGCAGCTTCGACTGGAAGACTACCATCTTGCCGCCGATGTGCACCATGACGCGGTGGGCCGCCTGGATGGCCGGACCGGACGCAATGTCGTGCGTCGCGTTCTTGGAGTGGATGCGCGGCAGCGAGTCCAGCAGCATCTCGAAGACCTCGCGCGAGTCCGCCAGGTTGACCAGGAGGTCCTCCGGGCACGGAAGGAAGAGCTCGTCCAAGTCGCTCACCACGAACATCTTGGGCTGCGACAGCTTGCTGTTGAGGCTGTAAAAGTGCACCGCGTAGTCGTACGTGATGAGGCCTACCTGCGTGCGCGGCGCGCCCGGCAGCTGGTCCAGGCTATCGCGGATCGCCTGCACGGCGCACGCCAGCATGCCGGACTGCACCGCCTCGAACGAGACGTCCATCACGAACATGTACACGGGCGCCTGCGGCGGCCGCACCATGTACTCGGACGGCGCCACAATCTCGATGCACCCCTCGCGCAGCTCGGGCCGCTCCATGCGGTCGGCGCGCTGGCCATTCGCGTCCAGGTGGGCGTAGTACTGCGTGCCCGTCTCGTTGTCGCGGTTGCACAGGTTGCACTTCCACCGCCGCCCGTTGTCCATCCACGTCACGAACGGGTTGATGTATGCGCGGCACGAGCGGCACCGCACCACACCCACGGACCCAAAGTTCACCACGGGCGGCTCCTTGCCCTCGGGGTGTTCTGCCAGCGGCTGGATCACGCATCCGGTCGGCAGGCTGGACTGCTCCTTGAGCGCCTCCGACGCAGGGAACTTGGAGTTCGTCGGCGCCAGCCACGCCTCATCACACATCGCCGACGGGTCCAGATAAACCTGCTGCTGCTGCTGCTGCTGCTGCTGCTGATGCATGGGCGGCTGCTGTTGGAACTGCTGCGGCGACTGCTGCGGGGGTGCCCTGCCCATTTGCGTGCCAAACGGAGGCGGCGCCTGGCGCATCTGGGGAGGACCCTGCGGCTGCTGCTGCTGCTGCGGCGGCGGCGGCTGCTGCTGCTGCTGAGGCGGCATCATGCCGGGCCGCGGCGGCGCACTCTGCTGCTGCATCATGCCAGGCCGGGGCGGGCCCTGCTGGTATTGCTGCTGCTGGTGCTGCTGCTGCGGCGGCGGCATCATCCCAGGCCGCGGCGGACCCTGCTGCTGCTGCTGCTGCTGCTGGGCCGGCGGCGGCATCATGCCGGGCCGGGGCGGGCCCTGCGGCGGCTGCTGCGGCTGTTGCTGCGGCGAAGGCATCATGCCGGGCCTTGGCGGCATCTGGCTGCCAGGCTGACCGGCCGTGGGAGGGCGCGAGTCCATGCCGGGCCGCGGCGGTGCGCCGCCCATGCCCATGCCCATGCCCATGCCAGGCCGCGGCGGCGCGCTACTCCCTGAGGTCGACGGCCGCTGCATGGGCGCCCCGCCCGGCGGACCACCTGCGCCTGCGCCGCCCGGGGGCGGCGTGGACGACCATGAGCCGCCACCTGGCCGCAGCGACATGTTGCCCATTTGCTGATTGAGCTGCTGCTGCGGCTGCTGCGGCTGCTGCTGCGGCGACTGCGTCGGGTATCCGCGGCCAGGGAGAGTCGGCGTGGGTGCCTGGCCGGGACGCGGCGGGCCGCCGTTCATGCTCGGCTGCGGCGTTGGGTAGCCGCGCGACGGCGTCCCGTTGCTCGCGGGACCGGGCGACGGCGTCGATGCGGGCGGCGTCGGCTGGCGCATCGGATAGCCACGCCCTGGCGGCGCTCCACCTCCCTGCATAGGCGGCCGTGCCTGGGGTGCCATGCCTCCAGGCTGCTGCTGCTGTTGTTGTTGCTGCTGCGCCTGCGGCTGCGGCGCCGGGTAGCCACGCCCTGGAAGTCCCTGCTGCTGCGGCGCTAGCTGCGGCGACTGCTGTGCCCCTGGGAAGCCACGCCCCGGCGGCGTCGGATACCCACGGCCTGGCTGCTGCTGCTGCGGTTGCTGCGGCGCAGGGTAGCCCCGGCCGGGCGGCGGCGTCTGCTGCTGCACCGGATAGCCCCGACCGGGCGGGGGCGCCCCGTATTGCTGGTTTGGCTGCATGCTAGCTATTCCGCTGTCACACGACACGTCTCAATCCACTCGCCGAGCCAAGGCGGCGCTCCGTCTCACGCCGCGATCCTCCGTGCCCGTCCACGTGTCCCTCTCCCTCCTCGCGTCGCGCTGCTCCTCGCGCTGCTCGCCGCGTCACGTCGCGTCGCGTCGCGCCGCTCCTCGCCACGTCAGCCACAGCAGTTGTCCCTCAGGCTGCCTCGCCCGCTCCGGCCGCGCCTCCGCCGCGGCACTTCGAGACCGCGTCCGGCGCGCCTCGTCCGCCTCGCCGCGCGCGCGCCGCCTCGCCGCGCGTCCTCCCGGCTCGCCCGGCTCGCCTGGCCTCTTCGCCCGCGCGAGGCGCCTCGCGCGGCTGTTTGAATTTCAATCCACGCGCGCCTGCGCCTATCCGAGCCGCGCCGCGCGGTCGCTGCCGCCGCCGCGCCGGGCCGCCGCGTCCGCCGCCGCGCCGCAGCCGCTGCGCGCCGCCCGCCCTCCGCGGCTTCCGCTCTGCCGCGCGCGCGCGCGGCGCCGGGCAGCCGCGCTGGAGCGGGATTTGAACAACGGCGCGCGCGCGGCCTATCAACCCCCCATCGGCCGCGGCCGCCAGCTCCGGCGTCGCCACCTGGAGCTGCTCGCGCCGGGCGCCGCCGCGGCGGCCGGCATGCGGCGCCTCGCTGCGCCGCGCCGCGCCGGGCCGGGCCGCGGCCGGCCTCGCTGCGCCGCCGCCCCGCGCGCGCCCGCCGCCGCGCCGCGGGCTGGCTGGAGGCCGGGCTGCTCGCTAGCTAGCTAGTTGCTCGCCAACTTTCTGCGGAGCGTGGTGAGCACGTGCGCCTGCACGGGCTGCGTCGAGGTGGGCGGCGCGGCGGCGGCGGGCGCGGCGAGGCGGGCGCGGCGGCGCGGCAGACGCGCAAGGCAGGCCGGAGGGCGCGGCGGCGGCGAGGCGGCACGACAACAGCCCAGGCCCGGCGCTGAGGCGAGCGGCAGCGGCGAGGGGCGGGAGGGACGCGCGGCGGCCGCGAGCGCCAAAGACCGAAGGGCTTCGCCGAGGCGAGAGCGCAGCATGGACAGGCACACGCGCAGCGTGCAGAAGCGCCTGCTGGAGGCGCTGCCGGAGGGCCCGGAGCGAGAGCGCGGCGAGGCGTGCTTCAAGACGCAGAGCTTGTGCTTCACGGAGGTGAGCAGGTGCATCAGCGCCAATGGGCCGTGCGCGCGGCGGCGCTTCCTCAAGGGCGCGCGCGAGTCGTGCGGCCCCATCGCCACGGAGGAGTTCAAGGCGTCCGCGGAGTTCTGCCAGGCGCAGTGCGAGGCCGCCGCGCTCGGCATGAAGAACTCCACCATGCAGATGCAGCGCCGCATCAACAACGAGGAGGGCCCGGCCATCGCCGAGACGCCGCAGGACCGCGTCGCGCCGGCTTCGCTCGCCAACGACCCGGCCAAGGCCTCGGAGTGGAAGCGCTGCGTCACTGCCTGCCAGGCCAGCCAGGCCGTTGAGTCCGAGGCCTACCAGAACTGCTACGAGGCCTTTGTGCTCCGTGCCATGGCCGACTGCGCCATGGAAAAGTGTGCGCCCAAGATCATGGAGTGCAAGGCCAAGCGCTGCGACCCCACCAGCGAGTAGCCTGTAGGCCTTGTCGGCGGTGTCGTACCAGGGCGGGTTATCTATCCTCTTCCCACCAAGGTTTCTTCACAGCCAATGACAAGCGCAGAGCTGCCCCTGCACGCACGTAGTAGACTAGGAGCTTGAAGAGAGAGTTCGTACAAGGCCAGGCGCTGAGTCACCGACGACTTGCCTGATTGGAAAATCAAAGAGGAAGGACCAGAGAGTTTCGCTGTCCATGCGCTCGTGCCGCAAATGCCGCGCTCGATGCGCCCACCACACACGTCACGTCACGTCACGTCCTTTTGCCAGGCACTCGCTCAGGCAGCGCTTGCCACGCACGCTGTAAGTTAGCTACTCTTTTGCTGCTCCACGCCGGATTGCTGCAACAGGGACAGTACAAGACCTCGAGACAGTACAAGACGGTCCCCCAGGGACATCGCGCGTCCTGCTAGACTCGCATCCTCGCCTCTCAGGCTGGCTGGCGACCGCAGCGCCACGCCGGCAGAGCAGATCTGGACTCGGCGCGCGCGCGCGAGTAGCGGTGGCACAGAGCGCTCCGGCGGTGCGCTTGCGGTGGTGCGCTCACTTCTTCGCCTCGCGTGGTTTTGCGTGCATGGCGCCACAGGGCAGGATGCGGGTGCCGCTGGCGCTGCTCGTGCTGGTGCTGGCCGTGCAGCAGACGGCCTTTTGCGCGCGAGGGAACGAGGCGCGGGACGAGAGCGCTAGCAGTGCCTGTGCGTCACCCTCGGCTCCTGATGCTGACGACTGCTCGCGCCGCTCGCGCGTATTTCTGGTCGATGCGGACCCGGCGCTCGAGCTGCGCTACGGCAAGGACGTGGATGACAACCTGGCCATCGCCATGGTGGCGGCGTGGGGAGGAGAGACGGAGCTGACGAGCTTGACGGTGACGCTGGGCAATGCCGGGGTGAGCGAGACCTGCGAGGAGGCGGGCCGTCTCACGGAGGAGCTCGGCGGTGCCTGGGACCTCACGTGCGGCCTGGGCGAAGAGGCGGGCTTTCGTGAGCCCAATCCGGCGGCCGACCAGCTGCAGCGCGCCACCTGGGCCGCGCCGGCGGACAGCGAGGTGATCTGGCTCACGCTTGGCTCGCTCAAGAATGTGGCGGGCGCGCTCTTCCATGGCGGCCCGCGCCTCGCGAGTCGCATCAGCAGAGTGGTCATCATGGCAGGCTCCACGTCTGGATCGGAGCTCAATGCCATGACCGACCTGGAGGCGACGGACTTCGTCCTGAGGTTTGCTGGCCTCAACCGCACGCTCGTAACCTCGGACGTGTGCAGGCAGGTCGTTCTCAAGCGTGGCCTGCTCGCTGACCTCGCGAGCGACCCAGCCTGCACGGGCTCCTACGCGCGCGCGCACCACGATCTGCTCGACCAGTACGCGCTGGCCATGGGTATCCTCAACAACCGTTTCTTCGGCCGTGGCCCCCGCACTCCGGTCGAGTCCTCCGAAGGTTTTTACCCGTGGGACTTGGTCGCCACGCTCAACGCGTTGGATGAGCATTCCTCTTTCACCGGCACACGTTGCGAATGCGCGCACATGGAGGGTCTCCGGGTGGCCTCCACCCCCTGTGCCTGCGACAACCCGCAGAGTACCTACGTCGTCCACCACGTGGACGAGGCCTCCTTTTTCGCGCAACTCCGGCCGCTACTCTGTCGTGCGGGTCGCGACAGCAGCGGCTCGCACGAGCGCGTGGCGAGTGAGTGAGAGCCCGTGCTCAAGAGTAGGCCCTAACGAATGATGATGATGCTTCCAGCCCACCGTCCATCGCTACGTCACTGCAACGAACGAGAAGGGCAGGAAAAGACATTGGCGTATGGCATCAAGCAGCTCATGGTCACAGTCAGTCAGGTCTGCTCGCTTGACTCGGAGCACACGGCTTGACGTCCCCGCTCCTCCGAGTCCGAGTTGGGCTCCTCGGAGCGCACCGTGGCCGCCCTTTCTCCCCCCACCCCCCCCGAGCTCAAGCTTACCACTAGTACACCGGTGCAAGTCCGGCCTCTTGGGGCAGAAAAAGGGAGGACTCGGACGCCACGAGGTCGAGCTCGGATCGAGCAGCGAGATAAGACGCAGACCACGATCAAGAACTCAAGTCGCGCGCGGAGCCCTCGCGTCCCTGCCGCTCGAAGTCGACCTCATCGTCCTTGTCGCTGTCGTCGCTGTCGTCGTCGCCCTCCCTTTGCCACGAAAGATGAGCGATCTGCGGCATGCGCGCCGCGCGGCGGTCCTGCGCGGCCACCTCGCCGCGAGCATGGAGCGGTCGGAGGGCGTGGAGGCGAGCGAGACGTCGGCGGCCGCCCTGGCTGCCGAGCAGGAGAAGGACGTGGTGCTGTATGAGGTGCTGGACGGCGGCGTGGCGCTGGTGACTCTGAACCGGCCGACGCGGCTCAACTCGCTGACGCAGGAGTCGCAGTGCGCCTACTTTGACGCGCTCGACATGGCTGCGGCCGACCCGAAGGTCCGTGTGATCGTCGTGACGGGCGCCGGCCGCGCGTTCTGCGCTGGCGCCGAGATGGAGATGCTCAAGACCATCGGCAATCCGTCCTCGACGGCCATCTCCAAGACGCGCCGCAGCGTGCAGCAGTCGCAGGCGACGAAGATCCCCAAGCCCATCATCGCGGCCATCAACGGCCCTGCCGCCGGCCTCGGCTTCGTGCTGGCCATGCACGCCGATGTGCGCTTCTGCACGGCCAAGGCCAAGTTCACCACGGCCTTCGCCAAGCGCGGCCTCGTCGCGGAGCATGGCATCTCCTGGATCCTGCCCCGCGTCGTCGGCATCGCCAACTCGCTCGACATCCTCATGTCCTCGCGCGTCTTCCTCGGCGACGAGGCCAAGGAGCTCGGCATCGTCTCCAAGGTCTACCCTGACGCCGACGAGCTCATGAAGGGCACGCTCGCCTACGCTCGTGAGATGGCCCGCTTCGCCTCGCCTGCCTCCATGGCCGCCATGAAGCGCCAGGTCTACGAGCACTTGGATGGCGAGTACGCCACCACCTACGCCGAGTCCGACGGCCTCATGACCAAGTCCTTCAAGCACCCGGACAGCAAGGAGGGCGTCGCCAGCTATGTCGAGAAGCGCGACCCGAACTTCCAGGGCCTCGGTGCAGGCTTCATCCATGACAAGTGAGGTGCGCGCGAAGACAGAAAAGGTAACATGTGCGGGCCAGGAAAAGGGACACAAATGCTCTCTGTTCTTTTCTCTCTTTTGTGTTTTGGGGGGGTGGGTTGCTTGCTTCTTCGCTGCCCAGCACGGGTCAAGGTCACTCTGCCACGGGCGGGCACTGCAGTGCTCGCTCGACCCGCTCGTCTCCACGCCATTTGCGCCTTCGCTCTTTGCGCCCGTTTGGCGAGCGCAGATCTTGTGCGTGCAGGCGGACCACCAACAAAGTACAAGGCTTGCACACAAGATCGGTCTGGTCTCACAGTCAGTCTCAGAAGATCTTGCCATCTTGGTGCCGAGATCGCTTTTCGCACTGCAGCGCTGCGTCCGATGCGCCGTGCGCCGCACCCAAACCAGTGAGTGACTTGCCCCCGAGCCTCGGCCACCTCGGCGACTGCGCTCTCTGACGGGCGGGCGTTCACCATCATGATGGGGAGCGGCGCTGCACGTCGCGTACGCGCGCTGCGCGAGCATCTCGCACCCGTGGCTGGCGTCGAGAAGACTTGCACAGCGGTGCGCCGCGCCGAGACGTCCGCAGTGGAGACCATCGAGGCGGAGCGCGACGTGGTGCGCTATGAGGTGCTCGAGGGCGGCGTGGCGCTGGTGACCCTGAACCGGCCGTCGCGGCTCAACTCTCTCACGCGCGAAATGCAAGCGGCGTACTTTGACGCACTCGATCGGGCGGCCGAGGACCGCGACGTGCGCGTTATCGTCGTGACGGGCGCCGGCCGCGCTTTTTGCGCAGGCGCCGAGATGGAGCTGCTCAAGACGATTGGGACCAACGACCCCGCGCGCGCCGTGGCGCCGCGGCGCAGCCTGCGGCAGTCGCAGGCAACGACCATCACCAAGCCCATCATTGCGGCCATCAACGGTCCAGCGGCCGGCCTCGGTTTCGTGCTGGCCATGCACGCGGACATCAAGTTCACCACGGCCCAGGCCAAGCTCACCACGGCCTTTGCCAAGCGCGGCCTCGTTGCCGAGCACGGCATTTCCTACATTCTCCCGCGCATCGCGGGCCTTGGCAACGCACTCGACGTCCTGCTCTCCTCGCGGGTCGTGCTGGGCGACGAAGCCAAGCGACTCAAGCTCGTGTCGCGCGTGTACCCCGACGCCGACACGCTCATGGAGGGTACGCTTGCTTACGCGCGCGAGATGGCCAGTACTGTGTCGCCGGCAGCCATCGCCGAGATGAAGCACCAGGTGTATACGCAGCTCGACATGGGCCAGGACGAGGCATACGCCGCCTCCTGGGTGCTCATGGGCAAGTCCGTCAACCACCCCGACGTTAAGGAGGGCGTCAGCCACTACGTCGAGAAGCGGAGCGCGAACTTCCAAGGCCTCAACGCTGGGCTCATACGCGACAAGCGTGGCACCGACCTCGGCGAGGCCTAAGCGCGGCATTGGCACCGGCAGCCAACAGAGAAACGAACTTTTTTCTTGTACGCGTGAAGCATGGAATGGAAGGCAGGTGGCAGGCGAGAGAGCTAGCCAGGCCAGGCAGGTGGCAACGTCAGGGTAGTAGGGTAGATGTCCGCAAGGCGCAGAGCCTTCAGCTTGCTGCGGCAGCCGTGAGGCTCCCGAGAATCTCGTCCAGGACCTCGTCGGCTGGCCTCGGGGTTGGCGGCTTTTCGCGGTCCTCCGCTGGGTTGCTGCTCTTCGCCTCGGCGGTGGTCTCCGGAGCCGCGACCTCCCCCTTCTTCTCCTCCTGGTCCTCCTTCTGGTCCTCCTCCTGGTCCTTGTCGTCCTTCGCCGCGTCCTTCTCCTCATCTTCGTCCACGGCGGCCGCGCGACTGGCGTCCTCGGACACCAGCCCGTGAACGAGCGGCGGCAACCAGAAGCGCAGCGAGCGGCGCACCTTGTCGGCGAAGGTGCACTCCTCCTCGCCAGGCAGGCAGCGCCAAACCTTGCCAAAATCAACGGCGGCGCAGCTGGACTGGTCCTTCTCGCGCACCAGGGTCTGCATGCGTGCGCAGGCCTCGGGCGGGAGCACCGGGTCGCAGACGAGCGCAGTCTCGAAGCGCTTGGCCGTCTTGGTATGCCGCGGCGACTCTACGTAGAACCACGAGTACTGCGAGCGCGCGCTGGACGGCAGCCGCAAGTCGTAGGGGCTCATGATGAGGCCAAGGAAGGGCTCCAGGCTGGACGGCCCGTCACGGAAGAGCGCCTGGTAGTTGGCCTGGTTCGCCACGTCGCACTGGCTCGGAACGGGCTCAAACGTCGGGTGGCTGTGGTACCAGCCGACGACAGTGAGCCCGTCCTTTTGGATGGACTCGCGCAGGGCCACCTCGGTCATCGGGTCCATCTCGCACTCTGTGGCGCCGTCCAGCACCGAGCGGCCCGGGTATGCGCCCTTGATGGTGATGCTGAGCTTCTGGGCATCAAAGGTCCCGGCGAGGAAGCCCATCACCTCCGAAGTGGACAAGTGCGCGTGCAGATCCACGGTGGCGTAAACGCTCGAGTGCACCGAGACACGAAAGGGCTGCGCGCGAGGGCCGCTCGCGGGCGGGCCCGCGTACTGCGAGAACGGCACGAACTCGAGAGCCTCCGAGGGCGCCTGGATGAAGCGCGTCGCCGTGCGCCGCCGCGACCGGTTGCGCGAGTACTCCGTCCTGCCGTCCGACCCGTACACCTGCTGCTGCTTGGCCTGCTGCTTCTCCCAGGCATCCTGCTTCTTCTGGGCGGCGCGCTGCCTGCGCTCCTCAGCAGCCTGGCTGGATGCCTGCTGGCGCGCTGCGCTCGCGGCGGCATTCGCGGCGGCACGGGAGGCGGCGGCCTCGCTGCGAGCCGCCGCTGCCTCGGCGCGCTCTGCCTTTCTGGCGCCGCGCCGGGCGCGGGCGGACGGCGGTTCGACGCCGTCGATCTTTTGGCCCAGCTTCACGCCCTGGGCTTTGGCGCGCGCCAGCAGGACGTCGTTGCGCTGCCGCGCCGACAGCGTCGACAGGTCCGCGCTCTCGTCCATCACGTCAAAGCCCTCCGGCAGACCCTCAATAAAGACCTCCGGAGCTGCAGGCGGCGAGGCGGCGGTCTCCTCTGGCGCCGCAGCTTCCGTCGCGCCGGCGGTGGCTTCCTCCTCCTCTGGTTTGCTCTTCTCGACGGCCGGCCGCTCGTCCACCTCCATGGCCGTCGTGGCGGGGTCCTCTTCCACCTCCTTTGGAGCGGCGGTCTTTGCAGTGGGCTCCTCCTCGTCGTCCTTGGCGGGCTCCTCGTTGCTCTTGGCGGGCTCTTCGCCGCTCGGCACGTCCTGCTTGGCCGCGGCGTCTTGTGCTGGTGGCGGCTTCACAACGTCCGCTTCCGCGGCCTCGTGAGCGGGCGACTTGAGCGGCGCGGGCTCGGTCTCGGCCGCGGCGGCGCTCGTGGTGTCCACCTGACATCGAGGGGTGGTGGTCTCGTCGGCCTCTGGCTGTGGCGACGCCGCCGTGGTGCTCTTTTTCTGCTTCTTTTGCTTCCTTGGAGTCCTTCGCGGCGTCGCGGCCTTTTTATGCTCCTCTTGCTTTTGCTCCTGCTCCTCCTTTTCCTGCTCCGCCTTCTCCTGCTCCGCCTTCTCTTGCTCCTGGCGCCCCGCGTCCTGCTGGTCTGTCGTTGCCTTTTCGTTCTCAGCGGGCTTCTCGGAAGCCTCGTCCTCGTCCTCGGCCGCAGCCACCGCTGCCTTGTTCTCCTTGTCACCAGGCTCATCAGTCGCCGCTTCAACTGGCTTGCGGCGAGAGGCCGTGGTGTCGCGGTACTGGCGCTGGCCGGAGGTGCCGAGCACGCCGTAGGCGCGCGCCGCCGCGGAGTTTGGGTCGAGCGGCTTGCCAGAGAGCGTGTAGCCCTCACCAGACTCGCGTACCTTGTCCGGGAGTGGCTTGTCCTCCTTGTACAGCTTGATGAAGTACTTTTGTGCGTGGGAGGCGATGTCGCGCGGCTTGCGGCCTGAGTCGAGGTGCTCAGCGCATTTCTTCCAATTCCGGCCGTAAATGGAGAGCGCCTCGACAAACTTGGCCTCCTCCTCCTCGGACCAGCGGCGCGGCGTGGCGCGGACCTTGTCGCCGTCCTTGGCGCCACGCTTGGCGGCGCTACCGCGGCCGCGGCGCTTGGCGGGCTTGTCGCCCTCGCTGGCGTCGCTCTCGTAGTCGTCGCTGTCCTCGCCGTCCTCGCCGTCCTCGGCCGGCTTGGGCGGTTCCTCCTCGTAGTCCTCGTCCTTGAGCTTGCGCTTGGCGTTCTTGGCGGCGCCCTTGGCGCCTGCCTTGCCCTTGCGCTTGCGCTTGTTCACGTAGGCGCCGTCGTCGTCGTCATCGCTCGACTCCAGGAACCCGCCCATGGCCGCCATGGCGTATTCATTGTCCTCCTGCAGCAGCTTGGCGATCAGCGCGGAGCTCGCGTCGTCCATCCCGGCACTCCAGCCCGCCGGCCCGCCCCTCGCCCCTCCGAGATTCTACGAAAATCCGAGACGGCCCGGCCCTCCTCCTCCTCCTCCTCCTCCTCCTCGACGACGATGATAATTGCTGGGACCGCCCCAATTCGCCGAGCCAATCGCCGCCGCGGACCAGGAGCAAACGCCCGCGCCGGGCGCGGCCCTTCCCGGCGCCGCTCGCTCGCCCGCCCGCCCGCCGCCCGCTCGCCCGCGCAAGCCCCGTCCGCGCGCGGGCGCGGACTCGAGTTTGACTTTGATCGAGCGCGCCCGCGGCGCTCCCGCCGTCGTTAGGCTAAGCGGCCCATCCCGCGCCAACGTAGACACGAAGCGGCCCATCCGCGCCATCGTCGACACGGGCAAAACGCCCCGGAGGGCCCCCGCTCCGGCGGACGACTTTGCCCCGGCGCGCGGCGGTGCGGCGCGCGCGGCAGACCGCGACCACGCGACACTGCTGCGCGCGCGAGCGGCGGCGGCGAGCGGCGAGCGGCGGCGGCGGCGGCGAGCGGCGGCGCGGCGCGGCGCGGCGCGGCGGCCCGCGCTCCCTCGCGCGCCCGGCCCCGGCGGCCGCGTCCTTGAGGCGCGCCGGCGCGTGCCCGCGTGGCAGCACGAGGCAGCTCGTGCCAGGCGGGCACCGGATTGCATCCTGCTCCGACGAGCAGGGGTAGTACGCCGAGCGAGGCCCGCGCTGCGCTGCGCTGCGCTGCGCTGCGCATCGCTGCGTCGCGTCGCGTCGCGTCCCGCTGAACGGCGTCGCGGCGAACGGCGTCGCGGTGAACGGCCTCGCGTCGCGCGGGGGCGGAGAAAATGGGCGCGGATGCGCAGAACCTGACGCTGTCGATCGAGGTGCCGCGGTTCGTGACGGACCTGGTGGACCACATCCCCGGCGCGAATGAGTACGCCAAGTGGTGGGTGAACCTGTGGCGCGAGAACCCGGTGCACCTTCTCGTGGAGACCACGCTCATCTTGCTGATTTTGTACATCCTGCTCAAGCGCCCGAGCAAGAAGAAGTCCAAGATGGAGACGCTGCCGGCCGCCGTGGCGCAGGAGCTGCTCAACGACTACGAGCCGGAGCCGCTGTGCCCGCCGCTCACCGAGGGCGCCAAGATGGTGCTGGAGGACACCGTCCTGCTCAAGACCAAGCCGTCCAAGTACACGCGCGTGGAAGGCGTGGACAAGGAGGTGCTCAACCTCACCACCATGGACTTCCTCGGCCTCGGCCAGCGCAAGGAGATCTACGACGCCGCGGCCGCCGCGCTCAACAAGTACGGCTGCGGCTCGTGCGGCCCGCGCGGCTTCTATGGCTCCATCGACGTGCACGTCTTCCTCGAGCGGGACCTGGCCAACTTCTTCGGCACCGACGACTGCATCGTGTACTCGGACGCCGACCAGACGGCCTCGAGCGCCATCCCGGCCTTTTCGAACCGCGCCGACCTGCTCGTCGTGGACGAGGCCGTCAACGACGCCGTCATGACCGGCGTGATGCTCTCGCGCAGCCGCGTGCTCTTTTTCAAACACAATGACATGGAGGATCTGGCGCGCGTGCTGCAGAAGGTCGCCGAGGAGGACCGCCGCCTCAAGCGCAAGCCGCAGCGCCGCTTCGTGGTGGTCGAGGGTCTGTACCGCAACTACGGCGACATTTGCCCTCTCGACGAGGTCGTCGCGCTCAAGAACGAGCACAAGTGGCGCCTTTTCGTCGACGAGAGCCACTCCCTCGGCGTTTTCGGCGCTACCGGCAAGGGCGTGGCCGAGCACTTTGGCATCCCCATCTCGGAGATTGACCTCTTCGTGTCCTCGCTTAGCACCGCCTTCGCCTCGGTCGGCGGCTTCTGCGTCGGCACGCGCGAGGTCGTGGAGCACCAGCGCCTCAACGGCGCCGGCTACTGCTTCTCGGCCAGCTCCCCGCCCTTTGTGTCCACGGTCGCCTCGGCCGCCATCAAGGTGCTCTCCAACGAGGGCCGCTCCAAGCTCATGCCGGCGCTCAAGCACAACGCGCAGCTCTTCCACACCGAGCTGCGCAAGCTCGGCGCCAACGAGCTCGTCGCCGTGAGCAACCCTTCCTCTGCCCTCGTGCACGTGCGCCTCGCGCCGCGCTACCAGCTCGCCGCCGACGCCGCCGACTACGACGAGGCCACGCGCTGCGCCGAGGAGAAGATCCTGCGCGCCATCACCGCGCACATGCGCAAGGAGGGCGTCCTGGCCACCATCTCCAACTACATCATCGTGCCCGCCAAGGACGCGCAGATGGTTGGCAGCAACAAGCGCCCGCCCCTGCCTCCCCCGTCCATCCGCTTCGCGGTCACCGCGCTCCACGACGACAAGGAGCTCTCCAGCGCTGCGGCGCTGCTCGTCAAGTGCGCGCGCGAGGCGCTCAAGTCTCATTCGACCCCGGCCTCCTCCGGCGCTGCGTCCGAGTCCACCGGTGGCCTTCGCCAGCGCAAGTGAGCGAGCATGGGAGCATGGGAGCGAGCGATAAAGCCAACCAAACACACATTTTTCGACGACTTGATTACATTGACCTCGTACGAGCGCTTTTTGCGTTTACGCGCGCGCTTGGATGCACGAGCCCTGGCGTTACATGACGCTCGAAGGAGGCGTGGTTCCGTCCTCCGGGAGCAGCGAGTCAAGGAAGGTCACAATCGGCCGCACGAGCTTGTACTCCTCGCCCTGCCAGAAATGGTCCACGCCCTCGAAAACCTGCAACTCCGCGGGCGGCGTCATGCCCTGCGCAAAGTCTGACAGACGCTTCACGTTGGCGAACTCATCCTGCGAGCCCACCAGAAAGAGCTTGGGCAGCCGCCGGTCCGCGCGCGTAAAGTGCGAGCCCAGCGCGCAGGCCGCGGCGCGCCCGTACGGGTACGAGACGGCCGCATAGCCGCGCAGCTCCGGATCTGTCTCTGCACCGCAGCCCACGGCCGCGCCGAAGCTGTAGCCCACGAGCGCGACGCCGCTCACGCCCTCCTGCCCGGCCAGGAAGCGCACCGCCGCGTTCACGTCCGCTCGTTCCGCCTTGCCGCTGTACGAGCTGGAGCCTTGCGAGCCGCCCACGCCGCGGAAATTGAAGATGAGCGTCGTGAAGCCCGCTTCGCGCAGCCCGCGTGCCACCGAGACCACTACGTTGTTGCGCATGTCGCCGCCTAGCTTCGGGTGCGGGTGCGTGAGCACCACGCCCAGCGAGCCGCGCCCATGCGCGCTCTCCGCCACAGACAGCACGCCTTCCAGCGCCAGCCCAGCAGTCACCTCGATCTGTACGCGTCGCGAGCCACCCGCCCGCGCCGCCGCCGCCGCCGCCGCCATCGTGACGATGAAGATCTGCAGGCTTGGCAAGCTCGACCTTCAACTTGTGCTCCATGTCCACCAAATCAAAGTCCGTACCAAGTCAAAGTCCGTCCCAAGCTTGAGACCATGCGGCCTCGCGCGTTGGCATCAAAGGCACGAACAAAGCGTGCGTCGGCGGGCAGACTATCGACTGAGGCAAGGCAAGGCAAGGCAAGCCAAGGCAAGCCAAGCCAAGCCAAGGCAAGCCAAGCCAAGCCAAGGCAAGCCAAGGCAAGGCAAGCCAAGGCAAGCCAAGCCAAGCCAAGATAAGGCAAGCCAAACCAAACGCACGTACAACTCGGCCATCGACTCGCAAGAATGCGATCCTGCTTTCCTCAGTACCTGCGCAATCCTGCGCGGCGCGTACCGACACCTTCAGCGCGCTCCCGTTCGCCGAGTTGCATAACTTGCTTGACGCATGTCGCAGCACACAACAAATACACGTCCGGTGCAATAGGCCAGCCACCTTGGTCAACTCTTCTTTTCCCTCTTGTTCATGTCCCACGCCACGCGAGTCTACTTCGTTGTCGGCAGCTCCTTGCACAAACGCACGCCGCTGCGCTAGAGACCCTTTACCTCTTTTGACTTGGACAGCGCCGCGCGACAGTCCTGGACGAGCTGCGCGGATTCGACAGTGGCTGGGTGCTCAGCACTAAATGCCTCGAGTCTGATCGCGTGCGCTTCTTCAGCGAGAGGCAGCGCCAAGTCATACCTGCCCTGGGTCATGTGCAGCTTGGAGACGTTGTGCAGCAAGGTAGCCGTACTGCCATGGCGCTGCCCCAGGACATCCTGCGTCATCTCCAGCGACCATGTGAGGTACCGCATCGCATCCTCGTAGCGACCCAGGCGAAAGTACACCTCGCCGAGATGATTGAGGGTCTCCGCGACCTTGGCATGTCGGGGCCCGAACACCTCCTGCCTGATCTCGAGCGCCTCCGTGTTATCCCGCAGTGACTCCTCGTAGCGGCCCTGATGCATGTACACTTCCCCGATGTCGTTCAGCAGATGTGCTACTGCCGCGTCTCGCGGGCCGCGCGCTGCTCTGTAAATTTTGAGTGCCTCGTTGTAGTACCGCAGCGCATCCCCGTAGTGGCCTTGCACCGCGTGCATGATCCCAACACTCGCAAGCGCGCCTGCTACTCGCACGTCGCCCGTTCCGTAGACCTCCTGCTTGATCTCTAGCTCTTCGAGAAAAAGCTGCAGCGCCTCTTCGTACCCAGCACGGCCATAAATGAGAATCGCTGTCACATGCAGCATCGCAGCCAGCTCGATCGGTTCGCTTTGACGCTGCCTGAGGGTTGCGATGCGCCCGCGGGCGATGTCGACGAGCCAATCGCGCTGCTGCTGCTGGATGACCATGTTGAGCATGGTGAAGCCGCCCTCCAGCGTCTCGGCCACCGACTTGTCGATCATGACCTTGTCTTCGTGCTTCCAGCACTGCGCCTTGCGCATGTCCATATTGTTGGACATTAAGACAGGAATGTTGTTCGCGTCGGTGAGTAGCTCGCGGATGAAGCGGTCTTCCTCCCCGGGCGCATAGACGACGTGGACAGGCGTCTGATTGGCAACGGCGCCGTAAACCTCCCACACGCACCATGCGCGCTGCAGGGGCATGGGCACGTCCCACCGATCAAAGAAGAGGACGACGTCTTTGAATCGAGCGATGGCGGTGTGCAGGCCGTTGCTTAGAAACTGCGCGCGCGCCGCCACGATGGCACTCGGCAGCTTGCTGTCGTTCATGGTCAGAAGCGGCTGGTTTGCAGAGAAGATGTCAAGCCACACGAAGCGCTCTTCGGGCGCCTTGCCCGCAAAGTGTGCGGTCAGCGCCGCGACCAGGTCAGCGAATTTGCACTTGCGCGCTTGGCTCACAAAGGAGCCCTGGAAGCGGCCTCCGACGTCCGCTCCGTCGAGGAGGTTCAAAAAGATTTGGGTGCCTTTCATGTGTCGCGTCGCGGGCAAAATCACGTGCTCGGCGATGTCCTCGATCGTCCAGTCCGTGCGCTGCTTCTCCTCCACGTCGCCGCCCTCGCACACACTGATTCTGCTTTCCACATGAGGCGCTCTTGCGCTCTGTGCGCCGTCGCGCCTTTCGCCAAGCAGCTCGACCGTCTCGCCCTTCTTCACAGCGCCATCCGCCAGGTCCCGCGTCGCGACAGCAAGTCTCACGCCCTTTGCCTCCTCCCCGCTCAGGAGGCGTTCATGCAGGCTCACCACGAAGTCCACGCTCACGCCCTGGTAGTTGATGATCTCGGCCTCCGGGTCCGCCGCAGCCTCCTGGTAGCACGAGGAGTCCTCGCTCTCGCTCGGCCGCTGCGTGCTCGACAGCGCGCTGGAGGACGCCGTGCGCTCGCTCGACCGCTCCGGCGATGGCGCCTCCATAATGCCGTGCCCAGGCTGACTCGGAGCCGCCCCACCCCCCGCGCACAGGCACCCGCGCGCGTGGTTTGTTGCCCGCCGGCGCCGCCGCGTGTTTGGTCACTGTCGGTCTGCCAGCGATTTGACGAACAGTGCTCTCGGCGACCGCGAAAACCTGGCGCAAGCTGACTCGGCTGGCTTGGATGGCACTGGCAAGACTGTCTCGAGCGTGGACGTCGGCGTGACCTCACCAGGCTCATCGAGAGATGGCAAAAGCACGCTGCCAACCACATCGCTGTACCGCCCAATGCGCATGGTCGAAACGACCATCGTGGTGTCCGACAAGCTTTGGAATCGCGAACAAGACAGAACGCTCACGCGACGGAGACAATTTTGAGGAGATTACTGTTCATCCTTGCTACCTCGGTCCCCGGCTGCCTCGCTCACACAGGGCTCGCAGCTCGCACGACGAAATCATCCGGGCGGAGCATACTATTCATCCATGTCAGCTCGCTCGCAGGCTGCAGGCAGTGGCTCGCTCACATGAGCCGCTCAAGCAGCTGAGCAAAGTTCGCCTCGCGACTCGCGGGCGTGGAAAAGTCTACGATGCGCTGGCCACCGAGGTCGGCGTGCAGTGGCCCACGCCAGCGAGAGAGGTCCAGCATGCTCGCGTCCAGCACCACGGGGATCATGTTCACGGCGGTGCGCGCACGCGTGGCGGCTAAAAACTCATCCTTGCAGTAATCCTCTGCCGAGGACTGCAGCTTGAGCATGTAGCGCTCCGTGACGAAGACTGCCACCTTGCGCGAGGTCTCGATGCCCGCCGCGATCTGCTCTGCGGTACTCGCCGAGAAGCGCTCCTCGGCGAACCAGGTCGTCATCCCGTTGTCTCGTAGCCGCTCGTTGATCTCGCTCACTAGCACGTGGGTGCTGCGGCCATCCTCGCCCCATTCGTGCGTCAAAAAGACGTCGTGCTCAAAGGGTTGCGAGGCGCGACGTCGCATGGCCTGCGTGACGCGCTGCGAGAGGCGGCTCGCCAGCGACGTGGCGCGCGACGAGCCTCCCGCTCCGAAGTGGCGCAAGATCTTCAACCTGCGCATGCCTGGCTTGACACCCATCTCCTTGAGTAGCGCGTCCGTCAGCAGCGCGCAGTCCGCCAGCTCGCGAACCTCCCCGTCGAAAAAGGCGACCGCCACCTCACGAGGCAGGCTCAAATCCTGGAGCAAGACGCGCGCCACTTCGGAGGAAGTGACAAAGCTAAAAAAGGACACGACATCCTCGCGGCCATGAATCTGCGCGATCCCAAGGGCGTCCGTGCCAACTGGCACCGGGAAGGGCTCTGGATCAAACGCTGTGGTCTGAATGTTGAGGTCGGCCCCTGCGGCCCAGCAAAGCTTCACGCACTGCAAGAGGCCCTCGCGCACGTGGCGCCAGTCGGGCAGACTCTGGCACGCCGTCATGAGCGCGGTATAGCCTTCGCGGTTCTGAAGTCCGAGCTTGGCTCCCCTCTTGATGAGCAGCCGGGTCGCTTCGGTGTCGGCGTAGCAGCAGGCGATCATCAGCGCCGTCCAGCCGTCCTTGGCCTGGAGGTCAAGGTTGGCGCCGCGTAGGACGAGCATCTCGGTCGTCTCGGGCTGCTCATTGCAGCACGCGAACATGAGCGCCGTCCAGCCGTCCTTGGCCTGAAGGTCTAGCTTGGAACCGCTCTGGATGAGCAACTTGGCCGGTGCGAGCTGGCTGCGCCGACAGGCATGCATGAGCGCCGTCAGGCCGTCCTTGTCTTGCACGTTGGCCTTGGCGCCGCGCTGCAGGAGCGTCTGGGCGGTCTCTGGCTGCCCGTACACGCAAGCGTACATGAGTGCAGTCCAGCCATCTTTGTCCTTGAGGTCCACCTGGGCGCCGCGCTGGATGGCCAGCTGCGCCACCTCGGGCTGGCCGTACAGGCAGGCCGTCATGAGCACCGTGCACCCGTTCCATGCTTGCAAATCGAGGTTGGCGCCCTTCTTGATGAGCCACTCTGCAATGGCGACCTGGGCGCCGTAGTCCGGATGGATGGCCCACATCGCCGGCGTCACTCCTTTCTCCGTCTGCGAGTCCACCAAGCCCGGCGTGCGCTCCACGGCGGCCTGGACGCCGCCCAGGTCTCCATCATCGATGAGCTTGAAGATGCTCTTGTGCTTCTTCGGCATGCTTCGAACGCCGGCCGGACGCCGGCCCGTCTGCCCCGCGCGCTCCCCCGCGCGCTGCGCCGACGGAGCGGTCTGCCCCGGAGCCGCTGTGCGCAGCCGCGCATGGGGCGCATTGCGCGCATGGGGCGCATTGCGCGCATGGGGCGCATTGCGCGCATGGCGCATGAAGGCGCAGAAAGGCACACAGAACGAGGAGAGGGGCGGTTCCCGCTGTTCGCGTTTGCTCGCGCGCATTTCGGGATGCTGCCACGTTGCTCCAAGCGTCGAAGCGCCAACGACTCGGAAGCGAAGAGTCTCAAGCTAGCTCGAGCAAAGAGAGGCGACTTGAAGGCAAAGCGTTGGTCTTTGCAGTGCGCCCTCGAAGCGACGACCCTGGGGCTGAGCGGTCCACGGCGGAGCGTGACCTCGCGCTTGTTCACCTTGCCCGGGCTTGACTTCTGCTTTGAAGTGCCAATACATGACAAAAAGACGCAAGCGCAGCACATCTGGTCGGTCAGCCTCTCACAGTCAGAGGCTGGTCTTCTTCTTTGTCAATGTCAGAATCTCTTCTCTCCAGGAGATCATCAACATGGCGGCAAGGTGCTGAACTCGGAGAACGTCGTAGCGCTGCCTGTGCGCGGCCTAGCAGTTACCCATGAAGCGCGGAGCGCGTGCAGACCGACATGTCCAGAGCATGTGTGCGCTGAAGAAGGCCAAGACCATCTCTCGCGGCCGATGCAAGGTAGCGAAGAAGGAATTGCGAGTTCGCGTCACTTTGCAAAGTTGAGAAGGCACGCCGTGCCGTCCCACTTGTAAAGTTACGTGAGTGCTGTCGTTTCTGACCTTTCCTGCAGAGGGATCGTCTTTGGCACCCTGTCGTTGTCCATGTCGCTGCCAGGAGCCTGCAAAGCACAGCCAAGCACTCAAAGCAAAGCAAACCAAGGCACAGCCTCGAGGAGTCGGCGAAGGCGTCAGCCCTGCTCTAACCGGTCGAGCAACGGAGTTCTCTTTCAAGCCTCGCACTCGCATGCATGATGCACATACTTACATGAGTTTGACATCGTACACGGCTCCACGAATGCGAACACACACACAAACAGCACCATGGCGCACCATGCAGACCCTTTTCGTTCGCCTACAACTTGGAGAACATCGAGGCGGCGGCGGCGGCGGCGGCGGCGGCCTCGCTCGCCCGCTCGCTCGCCCGCCCGCTTGCCTGCACACGGGCCCGCCCGCTCGCGTGGTAGAACCGGCCGTGGAGGGGGGGCGGCGGCCATGGAATCGGCGTCGTCGCGCAAGCGGCCGTGGACGGCGTCGGCGCGCAAGGCGCAGCGCGAGCGCGAGCGTGAGCGCAAGCGCAGCAGGCCCGTGCCGCCGGCGCCCGCGCGAAGGTTAGCGCTGCTAGCCGACAGGCGCGCGGGCGACCTCGGACTCGCGCAGCTCGCCGACTCGGACGCCATCCACCTCGTGCTGGACGCGCTGGACAACGCCAGCCTTGCCGCGCTGGAGGCCGTCGCGCGCCTGCCGCGCCTCAGCGCGGCTCTGCAGCGGGCGTGGCGCCAGCGCTTGGAGCGCGCGGCCGCCGACCTGCTGCTCACGTACGAGCTGGCGCCTGAGGCGCCCTGCAAGCTGGCCTACGTCTTCCACGAGCGCCTGCACGGCCCGTGGCGTCCGCGCGACCAGCCCGAGGAGGAATTGGACGCGGATGCGGCAAGCAGGGACCCGCGGCAGATTTTGCCGCTGACGCGCGTGCACCGCAACGCGACGCGCGTTCGCACGCACACCCAGCCCTTCCACGCCCAGGTGGTGCGCCTGAGCGACTCGGAGCGCGACCGCGAGTTCTGCGCGCCGACCGTGGTCGCCTCGGCCGGCAACCTCAAGCTCGTGCTCACCAGCCTCGAGGGGACCTCCACGCAGGAAGGCGCCGCGGCCGCGCCCTATGCGCTGGCCGTCACGGACCGTCTCGTGCGCAGCTGCGCGCTCACGGGCAGCTTCGGCGAGGCCACCGTTGCCACAGGCTCCAGCACCGGCCTGCAGCTCTGGACGCATCGCGGCGAGGACCTGCGCATCGCGCAGACTTTGCCCGCCGCGCCCGACGAGACGGCCAGCCTCACCTCGCTGCTCGGCCGCTGGGACCGCGGCGAGCTGGTGTCTGCCGACGCGGACGGCGCCGTGGCGGTCTGGGACGTTTGCGCCGCGCGCCGCACCTCGCGCCAAGCGGCCGCCACCGCGCGCCACATCTGTCTGCACGGTGACGCCCACGCCCTGCTCGCCACCTCGCACGAGGTATGGCTCTGGGACCCACGGTGCGCGCCGCTGTCCTCCCTGCAGCTCCTCTATCAGGACCCTGCGCACGAAATCGCGGGCCTCGGCGCCTGGGGCAATCGCCTCACCCTCAGCAAGGCCGACTTTAGGGGCTTGGAGCAGCATGACGTCCGCCGCCGCAGTGCGCGAACCGACAACGCCCTCGCTCGCGTGGCGCAGCTGTCGCTCGGCGGGCCTCTCTTCGTCGACCGCGACAAGGTCATCGCGTGCGCGCACATGCCGGGCATCCACCAGATCGCCTTCGCGCCAGACCTGAGCCGCTCTGTCTGCGCCTTTAGCCTCCCGATCGCCTCTGGCAGTAGTTTCGCCACGGTCCAGCCTCCCTACGACTGCAGCGCGACCGCCTTCGTGCGCGCAGCTACCGACGCGCAGCACGTGCATGTCTACGACCTCGAGCCGAGCGGTCTGCGTCTCCAGGACTTTTCCTACGCCTCGTGCTTCCTCCCACGCAAGCCTGCGCTCATGCCCAAGCCCCGCGCCGCCACGCCCACTGTCGATCCTGGCCTTCTCCAACCTGCCACGCCACCCCGTTCTCCCGAGCTCACCTTGCAGAACCACAGCGGCGTGCTCTTGCCCACCATGCCACGCTCCTCTCCCGTCCAGCCTCGCGAGCACGCCGGCATCCGTCTCCTATAGCGTTCGTAGCCAAGCTTGCGACGATCTTGTCCTATCCTGTCTTTGCCTCGAGAGAACGGGCTGTCCCAACCGGAGCGAGCTGAGCTGTCCTTGCCCAGACTCGCAGTCACCCCTCAAGCGCAGCCTCGCAAACCACGAGCACATCCCCGCGCAAGGTCGAGCCTGGACTCGCCCTGCTCGCCACGGACAAGTCTCCAAGCAAGCACGAGCACGTCGAGTCGCTCACGCGGAGCAAGTCGACCTGCTCGCAGAACCAGATCTCGGCCGCAGCCCGGCCTCGCGTCGCTGCTCCTCCGGCGCCTGCAAGCCTTGCAGGTCCTGGACCTGCAGGTACCACTAAAAGTTAGTAAGTTAGTACCCGGACAAGGACTCGGACTCCGCGTAGCCGCTGCTCCTGCTCAGCAGCAGCAGCTTGGGCGCGGACCCCAACGGCAGCAGACCCGGCTGCCTCCCTCGCGCGCGGGCGCGGCGGGCGAGCGGCGGCGGCGGCGGCGGCGGCGGCGGCGGCGGCGGCGTGCGAGGGCAGGCGGCGACCGCGCGGCCCCGCTGGGCGCGCGCAGGCGCGTCGGCGGCCCGGGCCGGTCGGTGGGCTCGCGTGCATCGCCGCGGGCGGCCGGCTCGGCATCCCCGCCAGCGTCGCGCGCCTGAATACGCGACGCCCGAGGGCTCGGGCGCGCGCGCGCGGGCGCGGGCAGCGGGCGACGCGCCGCGCGCGACCCCGAGGCCAGCATGTGGGCCGTGCGCAACCAGCTGGCGACGTCGGCGTCGGCGCTGGGCTTGCGCAGCGACTTCCTGAGCGGCGGCGGCGAGGACCCGCAGCAGCAGCAGCAGCAGCAGCAGCAGCAGCAGCAGCAGCAACAGCGCAAGCGCAAGGACCAGGATGCGTCGCTCGACATGGAGCGCATGGCGGAGGAGCTGGAGGGCCGGGCGCCGGGCGAGGAAGGCGCGGAGGGCGCGGGCGAGGACAAGGCGGACCTGGACGAGATCGACGGCGTGGAGGAGCTGGACGCGGACGAGGAGTTCTCGGCGGAGGCGAAGCAGTGGGCGCGGGACCTGGACCTGGAGCCAGAGTATGCCAAGTACTACAAGCTGGGCAAAGACAGGCCGCGCGAGGACATCCTCGACATGGCGCGGCCGCGCGAGTGGCACGTGCGGCTGCGCAACATCAAGTACACGAACCACGGCGACGTGGGCGACTTCTTCGTGAGCTTCAACTTCGGGTGGGACTTCAGGCTGAGCAAGAAGCTGACCATCGTCAAGGCGTCGGCGCAACGCAACAAGACGGACGCGGACGGGCGGCCGGCCGAGCAGCAGCGACGGTGGAAGTGGGTCAAGTCCGGGTCACGCGGCAAGTGCCGGTTCACGCAGGTGTGTAAAGACGTGGAAAAGGGCAAGCCTCGGCAGTTCCATCGGCCCATCGAGTTCACGTGGACTGGGTCGTACTTTGATCTCTACACCAAGGTGCTGCACGTGGAGGTGTGGATCTGGCACGAGTACCGGCCGAACGAGTTCCTGGCCAAGGCGGAGAAGTCGCTGCACCGCATCGCGAGCGGCGAGATGAACATGAGCGGGTCAGATTGGGAGATCAAGACGACGCAGCGGCGCAAGGGCCGCCGCGAGGAGGTGGTGCTCGGCGCGCTCGAGTTCCAGTGCATCTTCCAGGAGAAGCTGCGGTACAACATCAAGTTCCAGAACTGGGTCGCGCACCTCTCGCTCGCGTACAGCAAGGCGAGGCAAAAGGCGGGCGATGACGAGGACATCTACCTGTACCCGTACGCCATCTTCCACCTGCACTCGAAGAAGTTTGCCGCCTTACGGCGCTGGCGCGTGCGCACGCGCCACAAGGAGCTCGTGGTCAAGGCGAACCAGGGCGCCGTCAAGATGGTGCTGGGCGACAGCTCGTCGCTGACTTTCGAAGGCACGCGGCTGGAGCTCGAGGAGGGCATGCTCTACGTGGACGTCTACGACAAGCACCTGGGCCGACGCGGCGAGCTGCTGTGCAGCGCGCACATCCCGCTCAGCAGCGTGGTGGAGAGTGGCTTCCTCTCGTCCAAACTGCGATGGCGCGCGCGCAACGGCATGCTGCAGCGCGCCATGCGCGGCAGCAGCGAGCAGGCGCTCGAGGCCCAGGGCATCGGCCAGATCACCGGCACGGTGGACGTGGACGTGGAGGAGCCCTTTTCTCTGCACAGCCTGGCGGATGCGCTCCTGCAGGGGAACGCAGACGTGGCCCTCCCGCGGCTCTCGTGCCTGCAGCAGCCGGGCTACGACGGCTCGCGGCCGCCGGCGCGCCTGCACCGCGAGTTTGCGCAAATCGGCGAGCTGCACCCGCCCGAGCTTCGCGACTACGCGCCGTACGACAACTCGTACCTGGCTGTGCACATCGTGGCGGCGCGCGACCTGCTGAGCGCCGACGTGAACGGGCTGTCGGACCCGTACGTGACGGTGGAGTGGGCTGGCCAGCGGCTCAAGACGCGCGTCGTCCCGGAGACGCTCAATCCAGTCTTCGACGAGGTGCTGTACTTCCAAATTAACTCCTTCGCCAAGGGCGATGGCGGCCGCGTCACGGCTGCCGAGTTGTCGGAGTCGCCCTACGTGCGCATCACGCTCTGGGACGCGGACGCCACCGGGTCTAGCGACCTGCTGGGCACCACCAAGCTCTACCTGCACTGGATCACCGGCATGGGCCGCAAGAACGGCCGCTTCGAGGGCGGCGTGCCGCAGCTGCAGCGGCGGCGCGTCATGCGCCGCAAGCGCAAGCAGCTCTTCCAGCAGCGCGGCTCGCTCGAGGAGTTGGACATTATGACGCGCGTCTTCTCGGAGGAGCTCAAGCTCAACGGCCTGCCGCCCGGGATCGAGTCCTTCGTCAAGGTGGCGGCCTGGTTTCGCGCGCCGGGCGAAGGCGACCTCAAGGAGCCGGACTTCAACAAGCGCACCGAGAATGGCACCGAGCTGCTGCTGCTGCCGGACATGCGCCAGCGCGAGCAGCAGCTGCTGCTGCAGTGCCTGTGCGAGGACAAGGCCACGCCGTGGAACCCGCTGGTGGAGGGCGACTCGCGCAAGCGCGTTTGCAAGGAGGTCGGCGACGGCCTGCGCTGCCGCAAGATCAGGGAGCTGGAGGAGACGCTCAAGGCGTACCCGCGCGCCGCGCGCCTCGTGCGCAGACTCTATGCGGATCACCACATCGAGGACATGATGGCCATCAACCAGTACGGCGAGGCGCACTTTTTGCCCACCTTTCTGCAGCCCATGTCGCCGCCCAAGAGCATGCTCGTCGACCAGGAGGAGCTCAAGTTCCTCGCCATCCGCTCCTCGTCGATGCCCAACCTGCTCTTTACGGCCGCGCAGATGGTGCGCTCCATTGAGTTCAAGGACGCCGACAGCAACATGTTCGACGGCGCCATCGACATCAACCCGCGAACCTGGCTCTCGCCCGACTTCTTCCTCAGCATGAAGAAGGGCGATGTCAAGTCGCACTGCCTCTTGCTGGCTAACCTCTTTCTCGGCCTCGCCGCCGACGCCTATGTCTGCGTGGGCTGGGCTCTGCGCAAGCGCCGCGGCAAGCCGGCTGCTGGCGCGCCAGGTGCGGCCTCTGCGCCGGGCCATGGCGGCCTGGGTTCCGCCGCCGACATCGGCGCCGGCGCGGGTCTGGACGCGGACGCCGCCGAGGACGAGCTCGTGCCGCACGTGTGGATCATGACCCGCGAGAGCGATAACTCGGCGTGCATCCCGCTGGGCCCGACGGACGCGCGGCGGCCCGGGGCCGGCGGGGGCGGCGGCCCGGGGAGCTCGCTTTTCGGCGGGGGCGGCGCCCTCTCGCCGGGCCAGGAGGCCCAGCAGGACCCCGAGGTGGAGATCGTCATGGCCGAGGGCGGCGCCGTCAAGTTCTGGGAGGTCGCCTCGGGCGCGTACTATGCGCCGCTCCCGAACCGCTGGGTCGGCCAGGATGACGTCAAGATTCTGGAGAAGGACCAGAAGAAGCACTTTAAGCGTGGCGGTGCAAACGTCAAACCCAAGACGCAGACGGACGCCGACGACGCCGGCGCGAACCGCGATGACCCGGACGCTGCCTGGCATCTCGAGTCCGAGCTGGGTCCCGTGAACGAGGAGGACTTGGTCGAGGCGGAGCGCGAGCACCTCAGCGTGGCGCCATTTGACGACCTCATGGACCAGCGCGTCCCGGTGGATGAGTTCTTCGAGATCGGCTACGGCGCCGCCACCGGCGACGACGAGGCCCTGGCTGGCGGCGACCCCTCGCGCCACTCGCGCCGCGGCTCGCTGTACGCGCCGAGCCCAACGAACCAGGCGTGGCCGTCGGCGCCTGGCTTTGAGGAGGACTACGACGACGACGAACTCGATAGCGCTGCCCACCGCTACCTGGAGGACGAGACTGCGAATGGCCCAAACGGGGCGGGTCGCAGCAGCGGCGCCAACGGCAATGGCGCGGGCGGCGGTGGCGGCGGCAGTGCTGCGCTAACGACGGCGCTCCCGCGGCAAGTGCCGGAGAACAACCCTGAGACGCCGTTGGACAAGATGGACAAGGGGCGTGCAGAGTTCGTCGTCAAGCACCGCAAGCGCGCCAAACTGGTGCAAGACCTGGCGGAGAAGTTGAAGAACAAGCCGCAGATCCGCAGCATCCCGTTCAGACGGCTGGCGTGCGTCTTCAACCACCAGAACCTGTGGATCAACGTGCAGAATACCGAGGACCCGCGCGCGATGACCTTTGAGATCGAAGAGGGCATCGACTGCGGCTGGCTGCCGGTGCTCGCCTCCGGCGGCGGTGCCCAGCCCTCCACGGTGTCGCCGCACTACCCGCTGCGCAAACTCGGCCCCAAGCTCACCGAGGAGAAGGTGAACGAGCTGCAGAACAGCGTCATGCACGAGGTCGCCTCTGGCATCGAGAACTACCGCGACACCTTCAACGTGTCCACGAACATTGCCGAGGTCAGCTCGGGCCTGCCTGCCAAGATCCAGGAGGTTCTTGAGGCCAAGTACGCGCTCGACCTCACTGACAAGGTCCGCAAGAACGGCTGGCGGCCGAGCGCCGCCGGCGATGGCTCTGGCACCTGGGCGCAAACGATGACAGCTATTGACGGCGCCAAGCGTGCGAGTGCCTTCATGCGCGAGTACCAGACACTCCTCAGCTCGTGCCCGCCGGGCTACCGCTGCCGCATCAACTTTGTCAAGCTCAATACCGCAGACCCGAAGCAAGTTCGCCGCGTCATTCTTCGGCAGCGCCCCGCGGGCGCCGCTTCGGACGATGACGGCGCCACGCCTGTGCGCCGACGCATCTTTGAGGAATCGCACGAAGGTCGCGAGTCCTTTGCCATCGGCGTCAAGGTCTTTCCTCTCCCGAATGCCGTCTGCGTCATTCACGTAGGTCTCATGGTCATTTTCCCGGACCCGGGCGCCGTGGACGGCGCCAATAGCAGCAGCGCCACGCGTCCCTAAGCTTAGGAATAGTCCATGCGAAGTGCCCAGGTCCAGGCTAAGGCAAATGTCAAGGTCAAGGCCAAGGCCTGGACACGCGTGACGCCGTGAGAAGGCCAAGGCTTGTATTGTCATGCGGCAGCGTGACTACGCTACGCGCTTCGACCCCTGTACTCTTTTTCATCGTAAACTTTAGCAAGCACATCGCCTTTTCACTCTTTTTCACTCTCTTGCAAGTGGTGGGCTTCGGCCTCAGCAGGCCGGAGGACGGCACAAGTTGGAAAGAAAAACCCCACGCAAGAAAGTCTTGCCAACCGCAAAGCGCTTCGTAGCTACAAATACAAAAGCCCAGTCCACACATCAAAGCCCGAACATGCCTGTCAATCCACACTACTACGTCTCACTGTCAGCTGTATGCATGCAGCAGCGACATTCGGCAGGCAGGGCTCGGCTCAAGCCTCGCACACTGGACACGGCAGGCTCGCCTGTGCTACGCGAGCCGCGCACCACCATTACAAACCACTCCTCGTTTTTTTTTCCTTCCTTTCGGCAGGCGCGCCGCGAGCGCGCCCGCTGTTGTCTTTTGGACGGCCTGGTCGCAGGATTCACGCACTGCGCTCAGGGCTCGATGATCTCCTCGTTGGCCTTGCCGGAGGCATCGACGGTGATGATCTTGTACCTGTGGCTGTTGATGATGAAGCGTGCCCTGAGCTGGTCGATACACATGAGCAGGAGGTCGCGGCCCTCGTCGACGGTCATGTTGCGCTTCCAGTTCTTGTCCATGAGCGAGAGCGAGAAGTAGCTGCAGTAGCCCTGCGCGGCGTAGTTGACCTTGCCCATGGTGCCGAGGTAGTCGAGATGGTACATGGCCGCACCCTCGTGGTCGACGCCGGCCAGGATGGAGTTGGCCTGGTGCGGGCCGCCGCGCGAGCGCAGCGAGCGCGCCAGCTCGTTCCGCACGAAGTGGGCCGCCGCGTGGTTGGACAGCTCCAGGCCGGTCCTCAGCGCGTTGAGCGCGAAGTTCTTCGACACGTACTCCGTGAACTGCCCGCGGCTGCTCTGGTCGCCTCCGCACGCGAGCACCTTGCGCGTGTCCACCATGACGGCCTTGTCCTCGTCGTGCTTGAGGCTGAAGATCGACCGGTTCGACGTCATGTCCGTCAGGACCATCACATAGTCCTTGCCCGTCACGCCCAGCACCACGTCCATCCTGCCAAGCGCCGCCTCGCTCCTCTCCCGCCGCGCCGCCGCCGCCGCGCTCCAACCCGATCTGCCTCCCTCCCTCCCGCCTCGACCAACCCGCCGCGCGTCTCCCGAATCCCGATGAAGCTTCTCTGCCGCGTGCCGCCGCACCGGACCCGCGCCCGCCGCCGCGCACCGGACTCGGCCGCCCTAACCGCCGCCGCGCGTGTGCGCCGCGTGTGCGCCGCGTGTGCGCGCGCACGCCATGCCCGGGTACCCCGGCGGTCAGGGCGGCGGCTCGGGTCGGCTCGCCTCGGCTCGCCTCGGCTCGCCTCGCCTCGCCTCGCGCGCGCGAGGCGGCGCGCGGCGCGAGGGGCGCAGCGCCTGCCGAGCGGCGGCCGCCAGCCCGCGCGCAGAGCCGCCCGGCCGGCGGCGGCGCCGCCGCGAGGCGCGGGAGCGCGGGATGCCAGGGGCGATGGGCCCGGCGGGGCCCCGTGCCCGGCGCTGCGCTGCGCTGCAGGCGCGGCGAGGGCGCGGCGGGCGCGGCGCGCGCGCGGCAGGCGCGCCGCGCGCGGACCCAGACCGGCAACGCGGCGCGGCGGCGGCGCGCGGCGCGCGGCCGTGCCTCGCGCGGCGGCCCCGGCTGCGGCGGTGCGGCCTGCGGGCCGGGCTGGCGCGGTGGTTGCGCGGGGCTGGGGCTGCGCGGGCGGGCGCCTGCTGCCAGGGCGACGCGGGCGGGCGGGCGGGCCGGCGGGCCGGCCGGCAGACGGGCGGCGCTCGAGGGCGGGCGCGCCTGCTTGCTTGGTTGGTTGGTTGGTTGGTTGGCGCGGCTAGCTGGCCCGCGCGAGCTCGCTCTCTGCAGCCAGTAGGGCGTCGCGGAGCTGGACGGAGAGCCTGGCCTGGGCTGGCGGCGCGTACTTGGAGCCCCGGCCAGCCAGCATGCTGGTCGCCAACGTGGGCCTGCGCGGCGTGGACGTGCTGGAGGAGGTGTACGAGCAGCTGGACGCCGAGGCGTTCTTCGACCGCGGCGTGGACGCCAAGGGCAAGCCAGTGCCCGCCGTGGCGGCGCGCGGGTGTCTGCACGTCATGAGGCAGGAGATGGCCGTCGTGGACGTGCTGCAACAGCCGTGGGTGCGCACGCTGGGCACGAGCGGCCTGGACGCGTCCGTGGCGCTCTTCATGGCCTGCCCCGAGCTGAGTCGCGCAGGCGTAGTACATATCGACTCAGCCGAGGCGGCCGAGTGGGCCGCGCCGGAGCTCGCGCGCGAGGTGGCGCAGGGCGCGCCGCTGGGCGCCGGCGCCGGCGCCAACTCCAGCGAAGACGGCGACTCGCCCGGCGGCAGCGCCACGCGTGGCCGCCAAAAGGGCCCGCTGCTCGAGGCCTACATCGTGGGCGGCTTCCGTGACGAGGCCGGCCGCTGCGAGGCCATGCTGCGCGCCATTCTGCAGGGCCTGGCCGAGGTCGAGTACCGCGTCCGCCTCGAGCTGGTGTGCGCCGGCCTCACGAACGACTCGCAGCACAACGGCAACGAGGAGGACCGCAAGGGCCCGCGGTGCGCGCTCGTCACGGCCTGCACGCTCAACTTGCGGCGAACCAGGGCCGGCAAGCTGGCCGTCGAGCCCGTCCCGGTGCCGGCCTTCGCGTGCCGCGGCCCGGCGCCCGTGCTACGTGGCCTGCGCGCGCTTTTCGGCGAGCCAGAGGCCGCGCAGGCCGTCTCGGTGGGCGACAAGCGCTCGCGCTCGCCCAAGCGTCGCAAGGTTTGGGGTCGCGCGCACGTGGTCAGGGCCTTCTCGCCCGCGACCGGGCTCTTTTACGTGCCGCCCTTTTCCTTCCCGCGCCTTGATCGCCAGGCCGCGGCCGTCCTGCTGCACACCGCCGCGGCGGCGCCCGAGCACTTCGTGCGCATGATGAACATGGACACCAGCCTGGCGCCGCTGAGCGTCGCGGCGTATTGCGCGGACGCGCGCGCGGTCCTGCGTCTCATGCTCGATGTTTCGGCGCCGCTCTTCCCGGACGGCCACCCGATCCTCTTCGCGCAGACCGACGAGGGCTCCGCCTGGCAGCGCTGCTCGCTGCGCGCGGACGGCGAGGTCGCCTCGCGGCGCAAGCCGTGCCCGGCGCTCTGGGACGATGCGGATCCGACCAGGCCGCCTGACGCTGGGCCGCCGGCGACGCTGCCGCACCCGCACTTGAGCGTATGGCGCGTCGTGGCGGGCTGAGGTGCCTCCGAGCAACGGGGCTTGCCTTGGCCCCCCCCCTGTCTGTGTGGAATGTGCAATGAAAAACAATCTTGGTTCTGGCTGGAATGCGAAAGTTCTTGCTGCGAGTGTCCCCGCACCTCGCTTGCCCTCTGTCTCTTTGTCTTTCCTGCCATCGTCTCTCGGACCTGGCCCGAGGACGTGGAGTGAGCTGAGCGGTCGGGCGCCGGCGGGTGCGCTTTCTGAGCTATTATGTGACGTGTGTTTCGTTGTGGTGGTCCCCAGGAAACACTGAACTTAGAGCTCGCCGGAGTCGACAATGACCACGCGCTTGGTCGGCTTGCCAGACTGCGTGCCGACGGACTCGATCTTCTTGACGAGCTCCTCGCCCTCGGAGTCCATCACCTTGCCGAAGACGACGTGGCGGCCGTCCAGCCAGGGCGTCTTGACCGTGGTGATGAAGAACTGCGAGCCGTTCGTGTTCGGGCCGGCGTTCGCCATGGACAGCAGGTACGGGCCGGTGTGCTTGAGCACGAAGTTCTCGTCCTTGAACTTGCTGCCAAAGATGGACTCGCCGCCGCGGCCGTCGCCCGACGTGAAGTCGCCGCCCTGCAGCATGAAGCCCGGGATGATGCGGTGGAAGGCCGAGTCCTTGTAGCACAGCGCCTGTGCAAGCAACACAAGCAAGCAAGCAAGCAAGCGGACGAGCGAGCAAGCCCGATCGAGCGTTAGTCGGCATGGAACGAGTGCGCCTGGGCCGCCAAAACCCTCTGTCACTTACCTTGCCGCTCGAGCCGACACCCTTGTCGCACTTGGACAGATGCAGGAAGTTCTCCACGGTCTTGGGCACCACGTCGCCGAAGAGGCCCAGCTTGATCTGCGCGTGCGCGAGTGAGGGAAAGAGAGTGCAAACTAGCCCTGTCAGCCTCGTCCGCCCCTTTAACTGGCGACGAGTATCTCAACGTACGCGGCCCTCGGCCTTGCCGTCGATCTCGATGTCAAAGTACACCGTGTGCGTCACCGCAGCGTCCGACGCGAGCGCCGCCGGCGTCGTCGCCGCCAGCACGACGGCCAGCGCGGCGGCCGCCACGAGCTTCAGGGAGGAGATCATCGTCTTGCGTATCCTGCAACCGTTGCCGATGCGATGCGACGCGACGCGACGAGCCTTGCTGCAGCTGCGCGTTCACGTGCGAGCGTGCGTGCGTGCGTGCGTGCGTGCGTGCGCGAGCCCCGCCCTCTGATGCCTTCGCTCCGTCGCCGCCGTTGCCGGTCTGCCGCTGCCGCACCCGGTCCGAGTCGAGTCGAGTTTGAGACTCCACCGCATTGCTCCACGCTGGCGCCGCCGTCGATGTGGACCAGAGACTGACGACTCGCGACACCGGAACTTCAAGTTAGTACCGGTGTGCCAGTGCCCGCGCCAGCTCCAGTGCCGCAGTGCCGGTGCCAGTGCAGTGCAGTGCATGGCTCCTGAATTTGCAAGGCACGGAGCACATCTTCTTGGTCTTGCAAGATGAACGCGTGACGCTGGTTAGTGGGTATGGCCCGAGAGTCGAAAAGCTAGAGCTACCAGGCACTTAAAACTATCGGCTCTTTCGAAGCTTGGTCTTGAGCTCAGTCTACTCTGGCAAGGCCCGAGTCCTTGTGTATACATGAAGCATGGCCCGCAAAACCCGCACGGCCCGGGAAAATCCGCATGGCCCACGTACTGGTATGATCCGTCTGATCGTCCTGGTATGATCCGTCTGATCATCCTGGTATGATCCGTCTGATCATCCTGGTATGATCCGTCTGATCATCCGCATGACCCGATGCAGCAGTGTCTCATTCGCTCATGCAGGTGGGGATGACGGCTCCGGCACCGGTGTGACTTCACCAGGCCAATTAGACGGCGAGGATCTCGGCAAAAGCGTTGCTGTCGATCAGGGCGAGCGAGCCGCCGGCGAGGAGGAGCGAGGAACCGGCAGGGTCCCAGGCATGCGCAAAGATGGCGGCCGGAGCCTGGTGGCGGAGTAGGAGCGGCGTCTTGTTACTGCGGGCGTCGAGCACAAAGAGCTTGCCAGTGGCGCCGCCGCAGACGATGCACTCGCGGCGCAAAGAGAGCGAGCGCACGGGTCCCTCTATCTCGTCCTCAGAGGGCCAGGAGAGCGCGGCGCGCGTCGGGGTGCGCGTGTCGAAGAGCATGATCTCGCGCTCGCGAGCAACAGCAAAGAGGTTCGGGTCGTCGGCATGTGTGGCGACGCAGGGCGCGAGGTCGCCGGTGCGATCGCCGAGCGCATCGGTATTGACAGCGCCGAGACGACGCAGGTCGCCGGCGTGGACGTCCCAAAGCAAGACGGCCTCGTCCAAAGCGACAGAGGGCGGCGAGACGGTGACGAAGCGCGAGCGCGAGCGGCCGGCAGACGCGAAGACCTGGCAGTCGCGCACCTTGCCGCCAGCGTGCGCAGAGGACGTTCGCGCGCGCGTGCGCAGGCGCAGCGAGCCGCCAACGAGCGTGCCGGGCGTGCCGAGGCCGTCAAGGTCCTCGGGCAGGTCGCTGAGCACGAGGCTGTTGTCGCGGGAGGCGGACAGCAGCAGGCGGTCGCTGAGCCAGCTCACGGCGAAGACCCAGTCGCGGTGCGCGCCATTGTGCGCGCCGGCCTCGTGCTCCTCGGCCTCGGTCTCGCTGCCGGTCTCGCTGCCGCCCTCGGCCGGCGCGCACGACGTGAGCGGCGTCAGGTCGTCGGCGCGGTACACCGCGACGGCGTCGGGGCGCAGACCAACGCCTGCCGCGGCCAGCAGGCCGCGGCCAGGGCTGAGCGCGAGCCCGTGCACGCCGCCGGACACGTCGCGCATGCGCGGCGCATAAGCCCCGCGCGGCAGCTCCACGTCCTCGCAGGCGGCGGCGCCCGCAGCGGCGCCCTTGGTGTCAACGCCGGCGTACCTGATGGCCGCCTGTCTCCTGGCGTGCGGGCGCAAGCGCAGCAGCCTGCCGCACTTGGTGCCGACGACCGCCTTGTCATGGTCCACCCAGGCCGCGCAGAAGACCTTGTCCACCTCGCCCGCCGTCGCGAGGTCCCCGAGCGCGCCGTTGTGCTGGCGTGCCGCGGCGTCCAGCGCCAGCGTCTGCGGCCGCAGGGCCCGCGCCAGCGCCGCGAAGTTGCCCAGCGCGCGCTTCCCGCCGCGCAGCTCGCTCTCCTGCAGCTCGTCGAAGCTCCCGCGCCGCGCCAGCCGCCGCTTCGCCATGCTCGCGCGCAAGCGCCGCCCGCGGCCTCCGAGGGGGTGGGGTGGGGCGGAGTGCTTTGCCGCTTTGCTTTGCATTCATCCATCTCATTGCACTCCTTCTTTGCACAACCGCGGCAATGTCCGCGGATGCATGGCATGCATTTTCAAACCGGGGCGCTTTCAAATTCAAAACCTGCCGCGGCCCGCGCTCCGCTCGCGCGCGGCGGCGGCGGCGGCGGCGGCGGCGCGCGCGCGCGGGCGCCTCGCGCCCTCTCCGGCGCTGCGCTGCGCGGCGCGGCACGGCGCGGCGCGACACGGCGCCTCGGCGGGGAATGCCGAGATGAGCTGACAGCGCGGTTGTGCCCGCGCGGGCGCGCGGGAGAGGCCGCTGTCTGTCGTCGGCGCGCGGCGCGGCGCGGCGCGGCGCGGCGAGCGCGCGAGGGGCGAGCGAGCCGTCGCGCGCGCGAGGCGAGCGAGCGCGGCGGGAGAACGAACGGCCCGCGAGCGACGGCGCGCGCAGGGCCCCACCCGGCCCGCGGCGGCGCCCCGGCGACGGCGGACCACCGCCTGAAGAGCAGGCGAGCAGGCCGGGCCCGCGCGCGGGCGCGCAGACGCGCTCGCGGCGCGCGCGCGCGGCATGGCGGTGTGGCTGGAGGCCGGCGACGCGGCCGTGGGGCTGGCGGCCGCGGCCGCGAGCCCGGCGGCGGCGGCGGCGGCGGCGGTGGCGCTGGAGGAGGCGGCCCAGGGCGGGCCGCGCGCCTTCGTGCTGGGCGCGACGCGCGCGGTGCAGGGCGAGGGCGCGGACCACGGCGAGCATGCGGTGTACACGTGCCTGCGCACGAGCGAGCGCAGGGCACGCGAGCTGCGCGAGTCGGGCGCGTGGCCCGAGGGCGGCGTGGGCCCCACGCTCGCGGCCGTGGTCAAGCTGGAGCTCCACGTGAACCGCATGGTGCACGGCGTGGCGGCGCTGCTGGGCGAGCAGGTACCGCCTGCGGCGTTCGTGAGCGCCGTGCAGGACGTGCTGATGCGCTTTCGCGTGACCGATGCGGCAGCTGGCGCGGACGCCGCGGCCCTCGTGACGTTGGTGGCCGTGCGAGGCGCTGGAGCGGCGAGCCCCGTGCGGCTCTTCGCGCACGCGATGCGCGCGCCGGCGCTGGCGAAGCGCGTCGGTATGGTGGCCGTGACCTCGCTGCGCACGCCGCAGGACAACCGGCAGGGCGGCGACGCAGCCGTCAAGGCGGCCGCCTGGATCCGCGAGCGCGCCATGATCGAGGACGCGACGCGCGCTCTGGGCGCCGCCGAGGTCGTCGTGCTGGACCGAGACGGCGACAGCATGCTGGAGGGGCTCGTGTCCAACGTTCTGGTCCTTTACGACGACGGTGTCATGTACACGGCGTGCCACGACGTGCTGCCCGGCACGGGCCGCGAGCTGGCCATGGACGTTTGCCGCGCGCTCGGCGTGCCGCTCTGCCTGCGCGCGCCGCGGGTCTCGGAGGCCGACCGCTGGGCCTGCCTCTTTGTGGCCAGCACCAACAAGCCGCTCGTCGCCGCGGACACGGTCCTCCTGCCCGACGCGAGCGCGCCGCGCAAGCTCCCGGGCCATGCGCTCGAGCAGAAGTTGCAAGAGGCGGTTCGGGAGCTGTACTGACTGACTGGCAGAGAAAGGGCTAAGGGGAAGCAATAAACAAGCCAAGACCCGGACACCGTCTCAAATCTCTTTCACATTCACACCTTGGCTTGCGCGTCTTCTTCCTCGACCCGTTCTGTTACTTGACGTGGAGCCGAATGAGCGCAACAAACGCCAGGACGCGCACACCGACAAAGTAGGCGATGAGGACGCCGAGCGACTCCCAGTACTGTGTCCAGGACGGCTCAATGAGCAGCCGGTTGAGGAGCACGGCGTTGCCGTCCGGATAGGCGAGGCTGGCCGGGGAGGGCGTGAACTGAAAGTCGATGAAGCTGGAGATGGAGATGAGGTTCCACGCCGGCCGGAAGAAGTTGGGAAAGTAGGCGAGCCAGCGCAGCACCCAGGAGATGTCGGCGACCGGCTTGAAGAAGCCCATGAGCAGCAGCTGCGGCATCAGGGACATGGGCGTCATGAAGATGGCTGTGGGCAGGTCGGGCGCCGTGCAAGAGATGAGCGTGGCCCACGCGTGCATGGTGAGCACAAGGAAAAGGAAGGAGACTAGCATCATGCCAAAGCGGGACCCGTCCGGCTCGCCCGCCTCGCCAAAGGCCGACATGAAGTACACCAGCGTCACGTAGACGGTGACCGGGATGAGCTGCAGTGGCAGGTCCGCGAGCGCCTTGGAGCAGTAGAACGCGCCGGCCGAGTAGCGGCCGTTGCGGTGCTCCTTGACGAAGACAGCGCGCTCCGGCAAGAAGGTGATGACCGTAGGCAGCGCGCACGAGAGCATCAAAAAGGTCAGGCAGAAGAGCAACAGCGCGATGCGCTCTGGCACACTCGTGGCGTCCGTGGGCAGGTCAAAGAAGAGAATGCCAATCACCAGGCCGAGCAAGATATGCGAGCCGACGCGCGCGCGCGCCAGCGCCGGCTCGCGCGCCATGTGGCGGAAGTTGCGCCGCATCAGAATGGCAACCTGCCTGGCCACTGGCAGACGCTCCGCGGGCTGCGGGCTGGCGTACGCATTGGCGGGCGTGATCTCCGTCGACGGCGCAGCCGCGTGCGGCTGCGGCTGCGCGCCCCCGGCCTCCACGTCGTGCGCCTTCAAGTCCGACACGGGCCGTACTGTGGCATCTGCGGAGTCCGTCACGTCCACCACGGGGGCGGGCTGTGCCGCGACGACGCCGCTGCTGCCGCCGTGGATTGCGGCGGACTGGCTCAGGATGGACCGGATGCGCTCCTCGTCCTTGGCCGTGTCGCCCTCCTCGTTGATGGTGAGCAGGTCGATGACCCAGTCTGCAGGGTTTGTCAGCGCCGGGAACTCGAAGCCAATGCCCTGGAAGGCGCTCACGACGTCCCGCGTCGGACCAAAGTACGCCATCTTGCCCTGCACCAGGAGCGCCACCTTGTCGAACTGGTGGAAGAGGTCCGCCGACGGCGAGTGGATCGTGGCGAGGATCCCCGTTCCGGCGTCAGCCGCGGCGCGAAGCAGAGAGACCACGGACCGGGCTGAGGCCGAGTCCAGGCCGGACGTGGGCTCGTCCAGCACCAAAAAGGTCTTGCTGGAGAAGCTCTCCAGCGCGATGGACAGCCGCTTGCGCTGGCCACCCGAGAGTCCCTTCTTGGACTCTGGCCCGCCGATGCGCACGTTGCGGCAGCTGTAGAGGTTGAACTGCTTCAGAACGCGCTCCACGTCCGCAAGCAGCGCCTCGACCGGCCTCCCGCTCACATTGTTGAACTGCGCCGCCTCCACGAGCGCCTCCATCGGCGTCAGCGTGTGCAGCAGCAGGTCATCCTGCGGCACGTACACGACCGCGTGCCTGAGCGCCGTCGTGCTCATTGGCTGTCCGTTCACCAGAACGCGCCCTTCCGTGGGCGCTGACACGCCCGTCATGATCATCTCGAGCGTCGTCTTGCCGCTGCCGCTGGCGCCCATGACCGCCACCAGCTCGCCGCTCGCCAGGCTCACGCTCACGCTGTCCAGGATGCGCTTGCGCGCCTTGCGCGGGCCCACTTCCAGGACCACCTTATCCACGTCCATCACCACGCGCTCCTTGTCCACGTCCTTGCCGGGCATCTTGCCGACGCCCTCGCCGCCGTCCTCCGCGGCCAGCATGCCTGCCTTCGCCGTCGCCGCGGCCTGCCTGCGTGCGTGCGAGCCTGGGGGCGGGCGGGCTGGCGACCGAGTCAGCCGCGCTGCGCCGGGACCACCCGCCTGGCGCCGAGCGCGGAGTCGCGCGGAGTCGCGCGGAGTCGCGCGGAAGTCTCGCTCGTCAGGTTCGAGGTTTGCCAAGGGACGCTTCTCGTTGAGCGCCCTTTTGGAGGGGGTGGAGCGCGCGCACGTACCAAGTCCCGTGTCCGGCGCCGTGAACAAGGAAGGCACGAGGATGTGATCTACCGGCAACATAGCAAAATGCGGCGTGGACGCCTTCGAAACTCCGTCGGGTCTGCCACCTGCTGCCTTGGCCTCCGGTCCTTGAAGGTGAGGTTCTTCGGAGTTCGCCGTCCCGGCGGGACCTGTGTTGGAGCTTGCGACTTCGCGGATGACGTGGTCGAGGTGTGTCGGGGTGCGGATTGAGGGAGGACATGGAGAACAAGTGAAGGCTTGCGGGCTACGGCGGCGGCGCCTGCCAGTGAGCGACGTGCGGGCAAGCACGCTGTGCTGTGACCGCAGCCTTGGCGCCGTCGAAAACGCCGTCCAGAGCGTCGTCCTGCTGCGCCAGCTTCAGTCGCGCTGATTGTTCTGCGAGCGCCCAGCGCTACGGATTTTGCTTGCACGAGAACTTGGCGTGCTCCTCCCAGCTACATTGGAGGGTCCACGGCAACCTCGCTCCGCGCAACTTCGCGCTCTCAAAAGAGACGGAGAGCCTTGGGCGCTTCGCTATGGCACAGCGAAGAGCTCCGGCGTGCTTCGCAGCACGCCACTACTCTAGCTACTAGCGAAATCATCTTATCTTAGGATCATTGCAATCTTGGTTTTTGCGCGCTAACTTACTTCAGGTGGAGCTTGACGAGTGCGACAAAGGCAAGGAGGCGCACGGCCACGAGGTAGGCGATGATGACGCCGAGAGACTCGGTGTACTGAGACCAGGAGGCGTCAACGAGCAGGCGATCGGTGAGCACGGCGTTGCCATCCGGGTAGACGGAGCTGGAGGGCGATGGCGCAAAGTCAAAGTCGAGAAAGCCTGCAAGAGTGACAAGGTCCCAGGCGGGGCGAAAGAAGTTAGGAAAGTAGGCGAGCCAGCGCAGCACCCAGGAGATGTCGACGACGGGCTTGAAGAAGCCCATCATGAGGAGTTGCGGCATGAAGGTCATGGGAGTCAGAAAGATGGCCGTGGGAAGGTTGGGCGCGGAGCAGGAGATGAGCGTAGCCCACGCGTGCACGGTGAGCACGAACAGGTAAAAGGACAGGAGCAGCATGCCGTAGCGCGTCGGCTCGGCGTTGCCGTCCTCTCCGTACGCTGACATGAAGTAGACGATGGTGAAGTAGATGGTGACAGGGATGATCTGCAGCGGAAGGTCTGCGAGCGCCTTGGCACTGTAAAAGGCACCGGCCGAGTAGCGCCCATTGCGGTGCTCCTTGATGAAGACAGCGCGCTCCGGGAGGAAAGTGATGACTGTGGGCAGCGCGCACGAGAGCATGAGGAAGGTCATGCAGAAGAGCAGCAGTGCGATGCGCTCGGGCACGCTGGACGCGTCTGTGGGCAGGTCGTAGTAGAGGATGCCAATGATGACGCCGAGCAAGATGTGCGAGCCAACGCGGGCGCGCGCCAGCGCCGGCTCACGCGCCATGTGGCGGAAGTTGCGCCGCATGAGGATGGCGATCTGACTCGTGACAGGCAGGCGCTCCGAGGCCTGCAGGCTGGCGGAGCTCTCTTCACGCGGCGTGCCGATCTCTACATCATCTGGACGCGAGTTCGTCAGGGCCACGGCATGGAGCGCGGCGGACTGGCCCAAGATGGACCGGATGCGCGCCTCGTCCTCGGCGGTGTCGCCTTCCTCGTTGATGGTGAGCAGGTCGATAACCCAGTCCGCCGGGTTCGTCAGCGGCGGGCACTCAAAGCCGATGCCCTGGAAGGCGTTGACGACATCGCGCGTCGGCCCATAGTAGGCCACCTTGCCCTGCACCAATAGCATCACCTTGTCGAACATGTTGAAGAGGTCTGCGGACGGCGAGTGGATGGTTGACAGGACACCCGTGCCCGCGTCGGCTGTTGCGCGCAGCAGTGAGACCACGGACCGCGCCGAAGCGGAGTCTAGGCCGGATGTGGGCTCGTCCACAACGAGAAAGGTCTTGTTGGAGAAGCTCTCCAACGCGATGGACAGTCGCTTGCGCTGGCCGCCGGACAGGCCCTTCTTGGAGTCCGGTCCTCCAATGCGCACGTCTCGGCAGCCGTAGAGGTTGAACTGCCTCAAGACGCGGTCTACATCGGCCTGGAGGTCCTCGGCCGGTCGGCCGCTCACGTTGTTGAAGCGCGCCGACTCGAGCAGCGCCTCCTGCGGCGTCAGCGTGTGCAGGAGCAGATCATCTTGGGGCACGTAGACCACGGCCCGGTGCAGCGCTTGCTTGCTCGCCAGCTTGCCGTTAAGCAGCACGCTCCCTTGGGATGGCGAAGAGACGCCCGTCATGACCATCTCAAGCGTGGTCTTGCCGCTGCCGCTGGCGCCCATGACGGCCACGAGCTCGCCGGTCGCCAGACTCAGCGAGACGTCGTCTAGAATCCGCGTGCGCGCCTTGTGAGGGCCCACTTCCAGGCTCACCTTTTCCACCTCCATGCTGATGCGCTGCGCTTGCGTGAACTTGCCATCCATCTTGTCTTGCGTCTCTCGAGGAGCTTGCTTCAGATCAACCCGACTCTCCGCTCCACAGGGGAAGCCTGTTTCAGGTTTGTCTCTCGCGAAGTTTGCTTCGAGTCTTGCGGGTCTGCTGCGCGCGCGGCTGGATGCGCGGCTGGGTACGCAGCTGCTTCTTTTGTGAACAACGAAGGCCGCACACTCAGGCGGTATTGGGACATTGTTCCCTCCTTCGTCACTCAATGACTCAAAATGACGCACTCTAAGGCGATCAGCAGGAGTAACAAGCCGCTACTTCTTGGGGGCGCGCGCTCACTTTGTGAGAGGCAGACAGGCAGCCCGCTCAGTGCGCAAAGCGGTAGGGATTGAATCGAGGGCAACCAGAATCTGAAACGAAGGACGAAGCTTCAAGCTGTTCGTCTGTGTCCAACACTTCGCGTGCGTGCGCGTACACTGCCGAGACGTACCTAAAGATGATACCAATGCAAAGTGCTGCAAGTCGGCTAGCGAGAAAGGGCGAACTAAGATTGATTCTATTGGACGGATGGCACAGACCGGGCAAGAATCAGCGGTCGCTTCACGTGTGCCAGATCCCTCTGTCCGAGTCTCCGAGAAAGGAAGTGGTGGTGGTGCAAACTATAAAAAAAAGATTGGGTTGTGCCTCGCTCGCCCCTTTCCGCGGCTCGCGACATCTTTCATCACGGCTCGGCCTTCTTCTTGTCGAGACAGGCGCGCAGAGCCTTGGTGATACGCAAGCAGCGGTGGTCGCGGAAGCCAAAGAGTGAGCCCAACATGTTGCCATTCTGCACGTAGGCAAAGCCCACCTCGTCTTTTGGGCTCCAGGTCCACATGTTGCCGCCAAAGCCGCCCCAGCCGATGTGGCCCTCGGTGGCCGGATGCCAGGGCTTGTCGCCTGCGCCAAATACATTAAAGCCGCCCTGCGTGTAGGCGGTCTCCATGCAGATGCTATGGTCGTAGGCAGTGGTGGCGCCGCCCTCCATGGCCTCGACAGTCTCCGGCTTGAGAAGCTGGCGGCGCGACAAGAGGTCGGCGAGCTTGGCGAGGGAGCGCGCGTTGGACAGCGCGGTGGCCGACGGACTCTCGAGCTCGAGGAAGCCGTCATCGTTGAAGTATGCGTCCGGTTCCTTGACACCAGTCAGATCAATGGCTCCGAAGCTGCGGCCCATGTAGGAAGTTGGGTCGGCGAAGGCAAAGAAGCGTAGGACGTCATCTGGGCTGGCCTGGAAGAGCGCGCGCTTCATGTAGAAGCGCGAGATGTAGTCGGGGATGGTGGCGAACTCCAGCTTGGAGAGGCGCTTCTTCTCCTCGGCGGTGGGCTCGCCGATTGCGGCGGTGATACCAAGCGGCTCGGCAAGGTCCTCGCGCACCTGCACACCCAAACTGCGGCCACGCGGGTCGACGCGGCGGAGGATCTCCTGGAGGATGAAGCCGCGGGTCAATGCGTGGTAAATGCGCGCGCCGCGCTCCGTATCCTTTTCGTACGCCCAGGCGGGCGGCTGCTTGGCGATGAAGGCAGCGAGACCGTCGAGCTTGCTGCGGGCCTCTAGCTCGAAGGGGACCTTGACGCCGTCCTTGAAGTACGCGAGGCCGCTCTCGTGGCGCATGACGTCAGCGACGGTGATGTTTTCCTTACCCTCCTGCGCAAACTCGGGCCACACCTCGGCGACGCGCGTCTCGTACGTGAGGCGGCCGTCTTCCACGGCGCGCGCGATGAGAATGGCGCCCAGGTTCTTGGAGCAGCTGAAGATGACCTGGATTGACTCGCCATCGTAGCTCGATCCGAGCGTGCCGCCGTAGAGATCCACCACCTTCTCCCCCTTGTGATACACGACCAGCTGCGCGCCGCGCTCCATGCCAGCATCGACGTTGCGCGTGAAAGCTTCGCGCACGGCCTCGAAGCCCGGTGCTACGGTGCCGTGCACCTCGCCCTTGACCACATACTTGCCGACGCCCAGCACGCGCGCCCAGAGCGGATGTCTTGCGCCGCCGGCCCCGGCGGCCAGCGCCACGAGCACGAACGCGAGCGCTGCCACGCGGATCTTCTTGATGCCATTTGGGCCAGCCAGCAGCACCTCCTTGGCGAGCACCACGCGCACAGCGGTGCGCAGCGTGGACGCCGTCACCCCCATGGCGGCCAAATTCCGCCAGAGACGTGCAGGCAGGTGGCGGCGCGATTCGGCTTTGCAGCTTTGCCGCAGCTCGCTGCACCCTCGCCGCCGCGCGCGGGCGAGCGAGGGCCCTCGACCCCGATCCGGGCCCGCCTCAGCTGGCCAGGTCCGCCAGTGCGACCGATCTTGGTTCGCTTCGAGTCCGAGTCCCACTGGCGGTCGGGCTTGCTCGCGCGCGGGCGAGCCGTAGTCACGGTCACGAGTCACTGCACGACTCACGTGGTTGACAAAAGCTGAACGGGCGGTCCGGGCAGCATGCACATTGCACTGCAAGGTGCACTGTGATTGCGGGCCCCGCGGCATGCGTGCGGACAAGCTTCCGAGTTCCTTTGTTTCGTGGGGCGGGTGCTCAATCGCAAAGACAAAATGTGCTCTCACATCAGCCAGAGGCGCTCTGAGGGAACGCATCAAATATCTGAACGTGGTTGGATGCTTTGGTTGGATGCTTTGGATCCGTGCTGCCATTTCAGGCTCACTCAGCCGTGGCGGGTGGCGAGCTCGTGCTTGGTCGCCTTGGTCGCGCGGGAGTCTGCATTCTGGACATCATCAAGGCAGGTGCGAAGGGCTCGCACGAGGCGGAGGCAGCGCGCGTCGCGAAAGCCAAAGAGCGAGCCGAGCATGTTGCCGTTTTGAAGGTAGGCGAAGCCGACCTGCTCGGACGGGCTCCAGGTCCACATGCTGCCGCCAAAGCCTCCCCAGCCAATGTGGCCGTTCGTGGCCGGGTCCCAGGGCAAGGGGGAGGAGCCGAAGACATTGACGCCGCCCTGCGTGAAGGCCGTCTCCATGCAGAGCGCGTGGTCGTAGGCGATGACTGGGTCGGCCTCCATGGCCTCGAGCGTGGCGGGGCTGAGCAGCTGGCGGCGCGCGAGCTGGTCGGCCAACTTGGCCAGCGAGCGCGCGCTGGCGAGCGCCGTGTTGGAGGCACACTCGAGCTCCAGGTAGCGCTCGTCGTTGTAAAAGTAAAACGGATCGTCGAGCACGGAGGTGTCCAGCGTGTTGAAGCTGCGGGCCATGCGCGAGGTCGGGGTGGCGAACGCAAAGAAGCGGTCCACGTCGTCCTTGGTGGTCTGGAACAGGGCGCGTCGCAGAAAGAAGCCCAGAATGTACTCGGGGATGCCGACGAAGCGTAGCTTGGAGATGAGCTTGCGCTCCTCCGCCGTGGGCATTCCGAGCGGGACGGCGATGCCGAGGGGCTCGGCGAGATCCTCGCGCACCTGGACGCCGAGCGTGCGGCCGCGCGGGTCAACGCGGCGCAGGATTTCTTGCAGGATGAAGCCGCGGCTGTCGGCGTGGTAGATGCGCACGCCGGGGCCAATGTCGTCCTCGTAGGACCAGGCCGGCGGCTGCTTGGCCATAAAGGTCGCAAGGTCGTCGACTCTGTCGTGGCGAACGAGGTCGAGCGGCACCTTGGCGCCGTCCTTGAAGTAGGAAAGCCCGGCTTCGTGGCGCAACACGTCGGCAACCGTGATGCGGTCCTTTCCAAACTGCGCAAACTCGGGCCAGACCTCCGCGACGCGCGTGCCGTACGTCAGCCTGCCGTCTTGGACAGCCCTCGCCACGAGGATGGCGCCCAGGTTCTTGGAGGCGCTGAAGATGACCTGGAGGCTGTCGCCGTGGTAGGCCGAGCCGAGCGTGCCGCCATAGAGGTCGACGACTTTGGTGCCCTTGTGATAGATGACGAGCTGCGCGCCGCGCTCCATGCCGGCATCGACATTGCGCGCAAAGGCCTCGCGAATGGCCTCGAACCCTGGCGCCACGGTGCCGTGCACCTCGCCCTTGACGACGAGGCCGCCAATGCCCAGCACGCGCGCCCAGAGCGGGTGACGCACGGCCTCGGCGCCTGCCGCGAGCGCGAGAAGCAGCGTCGTGAGCGCCGCGACGCGGCCCGTGCTGACACCCTCGGGTCCCGGCAGCAAGATCTCCTTGGCGAGCAGCGCGCGCACGCCGCTGCGCAGCAGCGTCGACGCCGCCACGCCTCCCATTGCGGCGCGCCGCGCAGGCTTCGAGTCACGAGCGGGTCTGCGTCGGGCCCGGGCCGCGCGATGACGATGCCCGATGGCCGTCGGCCTCCGCGAGAGCGAGCCCGCGAGCGAGCGAGCGAGCAAGCTCGGAAACGCGTGCCTCTTTTGGCCTTTGCGTCGTGCGCCGTGGCACAGCGCGGCACGGCCGCCGAAGCGTGCATTGATCGTTCTGATCATGGCGAGGACCGTCGCAGCATGCATCATCGCATGGCTCGCTGGCGCGCGAGTGGCACGGGGGACGGGGACTCGCTGCTCACTGTCAGCAGGACTCGGCTTGGGCCCGGCCCGCGGGCCCGCGCGGTCACGAGCAAGCTTGCCGTCTTGGAGCTCGCACAGGCGAGACAAACAAGGATCTATCGTCTCGGACACAGGATATAAAAACGGAGATTGATCGCCATGTGTGGGCTGGCAAAAAAGCAGTTCGCACTACTTGGCCTTGTTCTCAGCAGCCGCCTTCTTGTCGAGGCAGGCGCGCAGGGCCTTGGTGATGCGCAGGCATCGCTGGTCACGGAAGCCAAAGAGGGAGCCGAGCATGTTGCCGTTCTGCAGGTAGGCGAAGCCGACCTCCTCGTCGGGCATCCAGGTCCACATGTTGCCGCCGAAGCCGCCCCAGCCGATGTGGCCCTCGGTGGCCGGGTGCCAGGGCTTGGAGCCGCCGCCGAAGACGTTGATGCCGCCCTGCGTGTAGGCGGTCTCGAGGAGGATGGAGTGGTCATACTTGACAATGGGATTGGCCTCCATCTTCTCGAGGGTCTCGGGCTTGAGGTACTTGCGGCGCGCGATGAGGTCGGCGATCTTGCCAAGCGAGCGCGCGTTGGAGATGGCGGTCACAGAGGCGCACTCGATGTCGAGAAACTTGGGGTCGTTGTAGTACTGGTCCGGGGTGTCGAGGCGCGACATATCGATAGGCGTGAAGCTGCGGACGAGGCGCGAGGTCGGGTCGGCGAAGGCGTTGAAGCGCGGGATGTCGTCCGTGTAGGCTTGGAAGAGCATGCGCTTGACATAGTAGCGGAGGATGTAGCCGGCCGTGGTGACGAACTTGAGCGGGGAGATGCGCTTCTTCTCCTGCTCGTTGGGCTCGCCGAGCACGACGGTGAGGCCGAGCGGCTCGGCGATGTCCTCGCGCACCTGCTCGCCGAGGCTGCGCGTGCGTGCGTCAACGCGGCGCACAATCTCTTCGAGCAGAAAGCCGCGCGAAAAGGCATGGTAGATGCGCGCGCCAGGCTTGATGTCCTTCTCGTAGGCCCAGGCGGGCGGTTGCTTGGCGATGAAGCTGGCGAGCTCGTCGAGGCGCTTGCGGCCGGCCAGCTCGTAGGCGACCTGAGCCCCATCCTTGAAGTAGGCGAGGCCAGCTTCGTGGCGCAGCACGTCGGCGATGGTGATGCGCTCCTTGCCCGCCTGTGCGAACTCAGGCCACACCTCGGCAACGCGCGTATCGTAGGTGAGGCGGCCTTCCTCCACAGCGCGCGCGATGAGCAGCACGCCGAGGTTCTTGGAGCAGCTGTAGATGACCTGGATACTCTCGCCGTCATACGCGGACCCGAGCGTGCCACCGTAGAGGTCCACGACCTTTTCGCCCTTGTGGTAGATGACCAGCTGAGCGCCGCGTTCCATGCCGGCGTCCACGTTGCGCTTGAAAGCCTTGCGTACAGCCTCGAAGCCTGGCGCCACGGTCCCGTGCACCTCTCCCTTGACCACGAATTTGCCAATGCCCAGTACGCGCGCCCAGAGCGGGTGCCGGATGCCGCCGGCGCCGGCCGCAAGTGTCACAAGGACGGCCGTAAGCGCCGCGATGCGGCCAGCGTTCACGCCATCGGGCCCGGGCACCAGTGCTTCCTTGGCGATGAGCAGCCTCAAGCCCGTGCGCAAAGTTGACGCAGATACGCCCATCTTTGCGCTTCTTTGGATGGTTCACTCCCAATGTCGTTTTGCTGGAGTCCTGAGCGGGCGAGCGGGCGAGCGGGCGAGCGAGCGAGCGGTCGCGCTCCCGTGCGCGAGCTAGCACCAGCCTTCATCGCAAACATCTCCGCAAACACCGTCTGGCATGCATCCCCAGGGCAGCGGCGACACTTGGCGATGCTCTCTTGGGTGTCCTCGCCACCGCCGGGTCCACGAACCATCGCCATGTCGCCGGCCAGGCCGGGCCAGCACCTTACTACACAACTGTGGTCACCTGTTTTCGCGGATCTTGGCCCGCGAACGAGGTCGCGGTGCAGGATTTGGCCCTGTCGGCGCGTCGCGGGACTTCGCCGACGCGTGCCGGACCACGCCCATTCGCCGCGCCGGACCATGATCCGATCGTCGGCGGGCGTCAAGCGACCCGGCCGGGATTGCAAGGCTGCAGGGGGAAACCGATTCATGGCTCGACCGTGCCTGTGCCCAACGTGCTCACCGTGCTGACGGCTCGAGTCGAGCGTGCTCACGATTGCGAGCTGGAAACAGCTGAAAGCGCTTGCTTTTTCCAAGCTAGCACTTGAGCAAGTTACGTGATCGGTCGCGCAACGCCGCGCAACCAAGAAGGGCGCGGCTGGTCCGGGCTGGGCAGCCTGGGCGTTGACACGTCAGACACGGGCCCCACGGCGCAACGCGCGCGCGCCCAAGCCAGTCTGCCAGACGGACAGCAGCGACCAAAAAAAATCGAGAGCTCAGGCTTTTGCTGCTGCAACACTGTAACACTATTGAGCCTTGGCCTTGGCCTTGGCCTTGAGACCATCGAGTGAGGCACGGAGAGCCTTGGCGATCCGTAGGCAGCGCTGGTCGCGGAAACCGAGAATGGAGCCCGTCATGTTGCCGTTCTGCAAGTAGGCGAAGCCGAGCTCTTCCTCCGGGTTCCAGGTCCATTGATTACCGCCAAAGCCGCCCCAGCCAATGTGGCCCTCGGTGGCCGGGTGCCAGGGCCGGCCGGCGCCCGTGCCAAAGAGGCCGACGCCGCCCTGGGTGAAGGCGGTTTCGGCGAACATGACGTGGTCGTATGCAACGATGGCGTCGGCCTCCATGGCCTCGTGGGTCTCGGGCTTGAAGAGCTGGCGGCGTGCGACCTGGTCAGCGATCTTGGCGAGCGAGCGCGCGTTGGACAGCGCATTGGCCGACGGGACCTCGGTAGCGATGAAGCTGTCCTCGTTGAAGTACTCCTCCTCATTAGCCAGCCCCTTGAGCGAGACGCACTTGAAGATCTTCAGGAGGCGCGAGTTCGGGTCGCCGTAGCTCTTGAAGCGCGGGATGTCATCCGGCAGCGCCTGGAAGAGCGCGCGTTTCACGTAGTGACGCACAATAACGTAGGGCACCGAGACGAACTTGAGGAGGGACAGGCGCTGTTTCTCCTCGGCGGTGGGCTCGCCAATCGACGCGGCGACACCGAGCGGCTCTGCAATGTCCTCGCGCACCTGGACGCCCAGGCTGCGGCCGCGAGGGTCGACCCGGCGCAAGATCTCCTGCAAGAGAAAGCCTCGCGTCAGCGCGTGGTACACGCGGGCGCCCGGCGGGACTTCTTTGTCAAAGGTCCAGATGGGCGGCTGCGCCGCCATGAAGGCCGCGAGTTCGTCAAGACGGTCGCGGCGCGCCAGCTCATAGGGCAGCTTGGTGCCGTCCTCGAAGTAGGCGAGGCCGGCTTCGTGGCGCATGACGTCGGCGATGGTGATACGGTCCTTGCCGTTCTGCGCGAACTCGGGCCAGATTTCGGCGACACGTGTGTCGTACGTGAGGCGACCATCCTCAACGGCGCGCGCGATGAGGAGGGCGCCAAAATTCTTGGTGCAGCTAAAGATCACCTGCAGGCTGTCGCCGTCGTAGTCGGACCCGAGCGTACCGCCATAGAGGTCCACCACCTTCTCGCCCTTGTGGTAGATGACGAGCTGCGCGCCGCGCTCCATGCCATCATCCACGTTGCGCTGGAAGGCCTTGCGTACGGCCTCGAAGCCGGGCGCCACAGTCCCGTGCACCTCTCCCTTGACCACGTACTTGCCGACGCCCAGCACGCGCGCCCAGAGCGGGTGTCTCACGCCTCCGGCGCCGGCGGCCAGGGCCACGAGCACCAAGGCCAGCGCCGCCACGCGCGCCTTCTTGACGCCGTTGGGTCCCACCAGCAGGACCTCCTTGACGATGAGCGCGCGCACGGCGCTGCGCAGCGTCGACGCGGACACGCCCATGGTCGCAGGCTGTGAGCGAGCCTCGCAGGCTGTGAGCGAGCCTCGAGCGCGGGAGGATCACGAGGCGGCCCTCTTTTGCGTCTCTACTGACTGACAGCGAAGCCACCAAAGACGAGCTCGCGCGGCGCGAGCTCGCGGCGCGCACATGGATCTTGACCGGCCCGGCGGGACATGTTACCGACACGGCCGACACGGACACGACACCGGTTCACGTCCGTCCTACAGTTTAGGGCTTGCTCGCGCGCGAGCGAGCCGCGCGAGGATGCCGTGCAGTGACGGCACTGGTGATGGCAGGCTCGGAGGTCTCTGGCTCGTTAAAAACTTTCACAGTCCATCAGGCTGGAGCAGGTTGGGAAGGCTTTGTGTTCTGACTAAGGTTAACTGCAAGGTTAGCTCTGGTGCGCGGCAGCTCAAAGTGCATCTCGCCGAAGGGGCTTGTCTGGCTTACAGGTTTCGTCTGCAGTAACGTGCTCTCAAGTTCTTCGCAACGGCGACGCGCAAGGCGCAAAGCGGCCGATCACCGTGACGTTGACAGTGAGTGAACTAGAGATTGATCTCGGGCGCGGAGCTGACCTTGTCAAAGCAGGCGCGCAGGGCCTTGATGAGCCGCAGGCAGCGCTAGTTGCCAAAGCTGAGGATAGATAGAGCCCACCCCGCTGCCGTTTTGCAGACAGGCGAAGGCCCTTGTTCTTGATGGGAGCACAACGCATTAGAGGTTTGCCTTGGGCGTGGATTTGACCTTGTCAAGGCAGGCGCGCAGGGCCTTCGTGAGCCGCAGGCAGCGCTGGTCGCGAAAGCCGAGGATGGAGCCCGTCATGCTGCCGTTTTGCAGATAGGCGAAGGCAACCTGCTCGGTCGGGTCCCAGGTCCACATGTTGCCGCCGAAGCCGCCCCAGCCGATGTGGCCCTCGGTGACAGGGTGCCAGGGCCGGCCGGGCCCGGAGCCAAAGACGCAGACACCGCCCTGCGTGAAGGAGGTTTCGGCGTGGATGATGTGATCGCGTGCGATGACGGCGCCGGCCTCCATGGCCTCGTGCGTCTCGGGCTTGAAGAGCTCGCGGCGCGCGATGCGGTCGGCGATCTTGGCGAGCGAGCGCGCGTTGGACAGCCCGTTCGAGGAGGGCACCTCCGTGGCGTGGTAGAGCTCTTCGTTGAAGTATTCCTTCTTGTTTGCCAGGCCCTGGCGCGAGACGCTGAAGAGGCCATTTCTGACCGGCGAGCCCTTTTGGATGAAGGCCAGCGTGCGCGGCAGGTCGTCCGGCAGCGCCTGCCCGAGCGCTGCCTTGACCAGGAAGCGCGCGGCGACCTCGGGCTCCGACACGAACTTGAGCGGGGAGATGCGGCGCTTCTCCTCGTGCGTTGGCTCGCCGAGCGCCAGCGTGACGCCCAGCGGCTCAGTGAGGTCCTCGCGCACCTGCACGCCCAGGCTACGGCCGCGCGGGTCGACGCGGCGCAGGATTTCCTGGAGGATGAAGCCGCGCGTCACGGCGTGGTACGCGCGAGCACCCGGCTCGATGTCTTTCGTGTGCGCCCAAATGGGCGGCTGCGCCGCCATGTAGGCGGCGAGCTCGTCCAGCCTGTCACGATGCGCCAGTGCATAGTGCAAGCGCTCTCCGTTGGGGAAGTAGGCGAGGCCGGCCTCGTGGCGCAGCACGTCGGCGACCGTGATGCGGTCCTTGCCGTGCTGCGCGAACTCGGGCCAGATTTCGGCTACGCGTGTCTCGTACGTGAGGCGGCCCTCCTCGACGGCGCGCGCCACGAAGAGGGCGCCCAGGTTTTTGGTGCAGCTGAAGATGAGCTGCAGGCTGTCGCCGTCGTAGTCCGCGCCCAGCGTGCCGCCGTACAGGTCCACGACCTTCTCGCCCTTGTGGTACACGACGAGCTGTGCGCCGCGCTCCATGCCCTCGTCCACGTTGCGCTGGAAGGCCTCGCGCACGGCCTCGAAGCCCGGCGCCACGGTCCCGTGCACCTCTCCCTTGACCACGTACTTGCCGATGCCCAGCACGCGCGCCCAAAGCGGGTGCCTCACGCCGCCGGCGCCGGCGGCCAGCACCACGAGCACGGCAGTGAGCGCCGCCACGCGCGCCTTCTTGATTCCATTGGCCCCGGCCAGCAGCACCTCCTTGACGATGAGCACGCGCACCACGCTGCGCAGCGTCGAGGGGGACACGCCCATGGCGGCGCGAGTCCGGGTCGAGACAAGAGTCTGCTGCTGCTGCGCCGCCCCGAGCGTACAGCGAGCTAGACGTGGCCCATGATGGCGTGACGCCGCGCTAGGGCTCGAGACTCGCTCGCGAGGCCAGCGCCGGCGCCGGTTGGGTCTTGATCTCGATGGGACGGACACTGTTTGCGCGGTGCGGCGACAGCAACACCCGGCCTGGCTCGCGGTGCACCTGGCTCGCAGTGCAGTTCACTTGCCTGCTTCACTGCTGTGCATCATCATCGCAGAGGCGGCGGTGACGACGCAGGCCCAGGGAGGGAGGGAGGGCAGGACGTGCAAGTCGGCCTGTGGTGCGGGCAGCCAGGCGAGTACTTTCTTCTGTTGCGATGTGCCCCTTCTTTTTCGTGTCCCTTCTTTGTGCTTTGTGCAGTGTGGTTTGATTTTTCGCTTCTTGCGCCGCGTACGCGTACGCGTAGGCGTAGGCGCACGCGCACGCGTACGCGCGCTATAGTTTAAGTTAGAGCTTGGAGGCGGTGGCCTGGATGTCGGCGTACATGGCCTCGATCTCCGGCGCAAAGTAGTCGCGGGCCTTGTTGCGCACGAGCTTAAAGGTGGGCGTGAGCACCGTGTTGAGCCCGTTACGGTCCGGCAGCAAGTTGAGCTCGTCGGGGCAGACGTGAATGCGCTTGGGGATCTCGAAGCCGTTGAGCTTGGCGTCCTTGGCCTCCTTGACCAGCGAGTCGAAGATGGCCTGCTTGGTGGCGGCGTCCGCGGGGTTCATGCCGCGCGCCTTGAGCACGTCGGCGTCCGGGACGACGATGGCTACGACGCAGCTCTGCAGCGAGTCGCCGTAGACGAACATCTGCGCGGCCAGCGGGGAGCGCAGCAAGATGTTCTCGACCTTCTCGGGCGCGACGTACTCGGCCTGCGCGAGCTTGAAGATGTTCTTCTTGCGGTCGACGATGCGCAGCTTGTTCTCGGGCGTCCAGAGCCCAATGTCGCCGGTGTGCACCCAGCCGTCGGCGTCAATGGTCTCAGCGGTCTTGTCCGGCATCTTGTAGTACTCCTTGAAGACGTTGGGCCCGCGGAAGCAGATCTCGCCGCGGCCCTGGCACGGCTGGCCGTTGTGCTCCGTGTCGGTGCAGTGGTAGCCCATGTCCGGGACGTCGGCGAGGCGGACCTCGCAACAAGTGGCCGGGAGGCCAACGTGGCCCACGGTGCAGTCGCTGAGCGTGCCGAGGCTGATGAGCACGGAGGACTCGGTCATGCCGTAGCCCTCGACGACGGGGCAGCCGAAGACGGCGCGCAGGAACTGCAGCACGTGGCCGGCGATAGGCGCCGACCCGGTGGCGATGAGCTTGACGCGGTCCAGGCCGACCTTGGCCTTGACGGCGTTGAAGACCAGGCGGTCCCAGACCGGGTGCGTGAAGCTGCCGTGCTCGAGGCCGGCGATCTTGGCGGCCAAGGCCTTGTCGAAGAGCCACTTCTTGGCGCCGCCAGCCTCCTCGACGCCGGCGCGCAGCTTGTCGTAGATGCGGTTGAGCAGACGCGGCACGGACGGGAAAAAGGTGGGGCGCAGCGCGACGAGATCGTCCACGATGAGCTGCGTGTCGCCGCTGAAGAAGCCGACGGCGCCGCCGCGCGCCAGCACCGAGTAAATCATGCCGCGCTCGAAGACGTGCGGCAGCGGCAGGTAGCTCAGGTGCACGTCGTCCGGCGACAGGTCGATGCCCATGTCGCGGAAGGCCGCCAGGCAGCTGATGACGCCGCGGTGGCGGATCATGGCACCCTTGGGGTCGCCCGTCGTGCCGCTCGTGTAGCAGAAGAAGGCGACGTCATCGCCGCGCGGCAGCAGCTTGGGGCACGGCGTGGCGCGGCCCGCGTCCTCCACCTCGCGGAAGCCGTAAATGGCCAGGCCCGCCGGCTTGGCCTCCTCGCGCAGGCGCGCCAGCTCCGCGGCCGACAGCGTGTTGTCGTCCATGAGCACAGCCGCCGTCAGCAGGCCCTTGCTGGCCACCTCCGCCAGGCGGCCCACCTCCGCCGACGTGCAGACCACCGTCTTGATCTCGGTCTGCCGCACGACGTACTCGACGCTCTCCGCGCCCAGCGTGTCGTACATGGGCACCGGCACCACGCCCTGCTCGTAGCAGCCGTAGTCGCCGATCATCCACTCGGCGCGGTTCTTGGCGAAGAACCCCAGCCCACGCAGGCCATCCTCGCTCGGCTCGCACAGCCGCAGCGCCGCCAGGCCGGCGCCGAAGGCCACGCCTCGCTCGCCCATCTGCTTGTACGTCATCCACTCGAACCCGGCGGGCGCGCCATCCTTGCCGCGCACGCGCGTGCCCAGGCACTTGCGCGCGCCGTGCTTGGCCACGGCGCTCGCCAGCACCTCGTACAGCGTGTAGTGCCCGTCCAGGTGCAGCTGCGGCCCGCTCTGCAGCGAGCTGCGCCGCGCGCCTCCGTACCCGAGGTCCGGCCGCGCCGACCCGGGCACCTCCACGCTCGTCACCTCCATCCTGCGCGCTGCTGCCTGCCTCCGCCGCTCTTCGCCTTCGCCTTCGCCTCGCCGACTTTGCTTTGCGGTTCTGCTCTGCCAGCCAGCTCTTGACTCTCAACTCTGCCTGCACTGCACTGCACTGCAGTGCGCGCCGCCGAAATGATCCAGATACGACCTGACAGGTCAGCTACATTACCAGTTTTGGCCAAGAAGTTAGCACCGGCGTCTCGATCTCGATCTTGCTCTCTCTCTCTGACCACGAACTCGTCGCAGCGAGCCACGCACGCACGCACCGCACCGCATCGCATCGCATCGCAGACTTCGTTGACGCCCGATGGGCCCGCCGGCGATGGATCGATCGGATGCCTCGCAAGCCCGCACGCTCTTGCAGGCTGCCCGGCTGCCGTTGCGCGCCACCTGCTGCCCTCGGCCGCGCTCGCCAGGCGGCGGTGGCAGTTGCCAAGTCGCCGCAATGCCGCGCTCATCGTCGCCGCTCGACGAGTCGTGATCGCACCCACGTTGCTTGCTGATCCAACATCGCCGCCGCGCGTGCCGCGTCCAGCCCCGCCGGGTCACGCTGCGAAATTGCGCTCCGAGCCCGTGCAATCACGGTCGGTCGCCGGCGCGCCTCCGACTTTGCCAAGTCGCCGCGCCGCGGGCGCTGCCGGCTCGGCCAGGCTGGCTGGCCCGCCCGGCCGGCCTCGCGGCGAGCGCCGATGGAAAGGAGCGGCGCGGCATGGCGGCGGCCATGGCGGCGGCCATGGCGGCGGCCAGCAGGGCCACGGCGAGGGCGAGGGACCGCTGCGAGGGACACAGCCTGAGCGAGCCGCGCGCTGTGATTGGCATTGGAAGCAAAGCTAGCTAGAACGAGCGGGCCAGCTACTCTACTAGATGCAGGGCACGAGGACGCGGAGCGTGGTCGTCGCGGCGCGCGTCGTGGCGCGAAGGCGGTCGCAAGGGAAAGCAATGCGGCGCTCAAACGCGTTTAAATTAGGCTACGTGGATGAATTGCATCAGAGCTTGGAGACCGGCCCCGTGGATGCTTCGCATCAGAGCTTGGAGACCGGCTACGTGGATGCTTCGCATCAGAGCTTGGAGACCGGGTCCGTGGCGAGGATGTCAGCGTACATGGCCTCGATCTCCGGCGCAAAGTAGTCGCGGGCCTTGTTGCGCACGAGCTTGAAGGTGGGCGTGAGCACGGTGTTGAGCCCGTTGCGGTCCGGGAGCAGGCTGAACTCGTCCGGGCAGACGTGGACGCGCTTGGGAATCTCGTAGCCGTTGAGCTTGGCGTCCTTGGCCTCCTTGAGGATGGAGTCGAAGATGGCCTTCTTGGTGGCCGGGTCGTCCGGGTTCATGCCGCGCGCCTTGAGGGTGTCGGCGTCCGGGACGACAATGGCCACGACGCAGCTCTGCAGCGAGTCGCCGTAGACGAACATCTGCGCGGCCAGCGGGGAGCGCAGCAAGATGTTCTCGACCTTCTCGGGCGCGACGTACTCGGCCTGCGCGAGCTTGAAGATGTTCTTCTTGCGGTCAACGATGCGCAGCTTGTCGTCCGAGGTCCAGAGCCCAATGTCGCCGGTGTGCACCCAGCCGTCGGCGTCAATGGTCTCAGCGGTCTTGTCCGGCATCTTGTAGTACTCCTTGAAGACGTTGGGCCCGCGGAAGCAGATCTCGCCGCGGCCCTGGCACGGCTGGCCGTTGTGCTCCGTGTCGGTGCAAAAGTAGCCCATGTCCGCGACGTCAGCGAGGCGGATCTCGCAGCACGGCGCCGGCACGCCAACGTGGCCGACAGTGGTGTCCGCCGTGGTGCTGAGGCTGATCTGCACAGAGGACTCGGTCATGCCGTAGCCCTCGACGACGGGGCAGCCGAAGACGGCGCGCAGAAACTGCAGCACGTGGCCGGCGATGGGCGCAGACCCGGTGCACATGAACTGCACGCGGTCCAGGCCGACCTTGGCCCGGACGGCGTTGAAGACCAGGCGGTCCCAGACCGGGTGCGTGTAGTGGCCGCGCTCGAGGCCGGCAAGCTTGGCGGCGAGCGCCTTGTCGAAGAGCCACTTCTTGGCGCCACCAGCCTCCTCGACGCCCGCACGCAGCTTGTCGTAGATCTTGTTGAGAAGGCGCGGCACGGACGGGAAAAAGGTGGGGCGCAGCGCGACGAGGTCGTCCACGATGAGCTGCGTGTCACCGCTGAAAAAGCCAATCGCGCCGCCGCGCAGCAGCATCGAGTACAGCATGGCGCGCTCAAAGACGTGCGGCAGCGGCAGGTAGCTCAGGTGCACGTCGTCGGCCGTCAGGTCGACGCCCATCTCCTTGTAGGCCGCCATGCAGGTGATGAGGCCGTGGTGGCGGATCATGGCGCCCTTGGGGTCGCCCGTCGTGCCGCTCGTGTAGCAAAAGAAGGCGACGTCCTCGCCGCGCGGCAGCAGCAGCTTGGCGCCGCCCTCCTGGACGCTGGCCTGGCCGGCCGCCTCCACCTCGCGCATGCCGTAGACCGTGAGGCCGGCCGCCCTGCCCTCCTCGCGCAGGCGGCCCAGGTCCGCGGCGGAGAGCGTGGCGTCGTCCATGAGCACGAGCGTCTTGAGCAGGCCCTTGCGCGCCACCTCGGCCAGGCGGCCCACCTCGGAGGCCGTGCACAGCACGGTCTGCATCTCGGTCTGGCGCACGACGTACTCGATGCTGTCGGCGCCCAGCGTATCGTACATGGGCACCGGCACGGCGCCCTGCTCGTAGCAGGCATAGTCGCCCAGGACCCACTCCGGCCTGTTCTTGGCGATGAAGCCCACCAGGCGCAGGCCGTCCGGGTTCGGCTCGCACAGCCGCAGCGCGCCCAGGCCCGCGCCGAGCGCCGCGCCGCGCCTGCCCATGTCGCCGTAGGTCATCCACTCGAAGTCGCCCAGCGCGCCATCCGCGCCGCGCTTGCGCAGGCCCAGGCACTTGCGCGAGGCGAACTGCGTTGCGGCGTTGCGCAGCACCTCGTACAGCGTGCAGTGCCCGTCCACGTGCAGCTGTGGCCCGACGGGCAGCGACGTGCGCCTCGTCGGCCCATACCCGAGGTCCGGCCGCGCGGACCCGGCCAGCTCCACGCTCGTCACCTTGGGCGCCACCATGCTCTCTGCCCTCTGCTCTTGCTCTCTGCCCTGTCTTCGATTGGGATCTGCAGGCAGCCCGCTCCGCTCGCCCTTCTTCGTCTTGCGTCGGCTCGGGCAGTGAGGCCAGGCCAGCGCAGTATGGCAGAACGCCGGAACCCGCCTCTTTTCCCTCTATCGGATTCGGCGGCCGACAGTCTCGTTACAGTGGTCAGTCTGCCAGTGTCTGTCACATCAGTCCAGTGACTCCTGGCGGTGCAGTGCGCTGTCAACCTAACTCAACCAGGCCTCGCCGACCCCGGCGACCGGCGGGGAGTAATGCGTGCGCGCGGCGAAGACATCGTGGCGTGCGCCTCGTCGGTCAGCGCGCGCAGCGCACCTGGCCGCTGCTGCACTGCCAGTGCAGCCTGTGAAAAAAAGGCAGGCTCTGCTTTTTCGTCACGCCTCTGGCAGCCAGGCGGCGGTCTGCGATTCGTCCGCCCGGCCTTCGTTGCGGTCCCGCTGCGAGCGGGTCCGCGACTCGCACGGCTGCTCAATGTCAATGTCAGTCAGCCTGACAGTGAGTCAGATTCGGACTCGGACGAGACGCGCGACCTAGCAAGCGACAAGGAACACACATCCCGGCATGGCTGGCTGTCGTCGTAGTCGTGGTGCAACAAGCGGCAAAAATCATCATGGTTGTCATCATCGTCAAAGGTTGAGCACAGGGGAGGCGCTGACATCGCCAGAGGTGACGAGCACGAGGTTGGTGATGAGGCGCGCGCGCGCAGGGCCCTCGAGCTGGATGTCGGCGGCCTCGAGGCGGCGCACGGCGTCGTTGGAGATCTCCACGGCGCCCTGCACGAGCAGGTTGCGCGCCTCCACGACGGCGCGCGCCTGCTGGCGCTTGAGCATGGCCGAGGCGATCTCCTGCGAGTAGTTGAGCTCGTTGAGCGCGCACGTCTGCACGAGCGCGCCGGCAATGTCCACGCGCGGCTGCAGCGTCTCGCGGCAGCGCTGGTTGATCTCGGCCGTCTGCGTCTTGAGCTCGTCGTAGGTGAACTTGCTCACGACCTCCTTGACCACGGCGGCCGCCTGCGTCTCCACAAAGGTGTTGGGGCGCTCCACGTTCAGCAGCGCCTTGCCGGCGTCCACAAACCGGTACGTGAGCACGGCGCTCACCACCACCGGGTTGCCTGCCTGATCCAGCACGCGCTGCGTATTCAGCAGCACCGAGATCTGCGCCGTCGAGATGCGCAGCAGCTCCAGCCCGCACGGGTTCGTCCACGTGCACCCGGCCTCGCTGTAGTGCCCGGTCAGCTGGCCAAAGTGCAGCGAGATGGCCTCCTCTCGCGGCTCTGCATCGCGCGCACGACCGTGTCGCTCGCTTCGTTAGTTTCTCCGTGCCGCCCCGGCCTCCCATCCCCCGCTCCTCTCCCAGCCAACCTACGCAGAATCCACCAGCCCTGCACCGCGGCGAGCGGGCAGCAGCCCACACAGAGCGCCGTGGCGAGCGCGCTCGTGCCCATCTCCACCTCCTTGAAGTTATCCGTCGCGCCGCGCTGCATCTCGCCCATGACGGCGGGCGCCAGCTCGTCGCCGCCCATCCTCCCTGTGCCGTCGGGCCCGTACGGGGTGCTGCTGTACTGCTCCTCCGGCCGCCGCCGCCGCCGCCCGCCTCGGAGCAAGTTCCGCCGCCCGCGTCGCCCGCTGCCGGCCGCCGCCGGCGCCCCCCGCGCGCGCCTCCCCCGCGTCGCGCGCTACGCTTTCGAGTTATGCCGGCGCTGGCTCAGCCTGGCTGCCTCGCGCGTTTTCGAAAATGCACCTCCTCGCGCGCCGCCGCCGCCGCCGCCCGCCCGCCCGCGCCGCGCGCGCTGCGCTGCGCTGCGCCGCGCTGCGCTGCTCTGCTCTGCAGCGCGGCGCGCGGCGGCCAGCCCGCCCGCCGCCCGCGCCCGCCCGCGCCGCGCGGCGGAGGCGCAGTCGCGGCGGGGGGTGGGCGGCAGGCCCCCGAGGCACGTGCCGCGCCGAGGTACGACTTGGAGAAGGCCGCGCTGGCCACGCCATGCACGGCGGCGGCGGCGCGGCAGAGCCCGAGGCGCGCGCGGCGCGGCGACGGACGCGGGCCGCGCGCGAGGGAGCGGGCGGGGGAAAGGAGAGCGGGCGTCAACGCGCGCACCGGCCTCCGGCCGGCCGGCGCTCCAGTCGCGGCGGCGGCGGCGAGGCGCGGCGGGGCGAGGCGCGGAGGAGGCGGCCAGTGCGAGCGCGCGAGCGAGCGAGCGAGGGCAGGCAGAGCGGGCTGGCCTGCGGCGGGCGCGCGCGCGCGCTGGGCCGGAGGGGGAGCTCGGGCAGGGCTGCGAGCGCGAGCTGCGAGCTGCGAGGAGAGCATGGCGAGCATGGCCATGGCGGCGGAGGTCATGGACAGGGATGGGTTCGGGGATGACGGCTTCGTGGAGATTCACACGGGGACGTCGCTGGTGGCGACCGCCTGCTGCGTAGCGACGGCGCCGGTCGCTGCCTGCACGGGCTGGTGGCAGCTGCAGCCCAAGGAGGAGGCCGTCATCATCAACGCCGGCATCGTCACGTCGGTGGTAACGACCGAGGGCTGCCACTGGCACAACCCGTGCTGCCGCGAGATCCGCACGGTGCGCACCGCGCAGAGGACCTTTGATATCCCGGCGCAGAAGATCACCGACCTGCACGGCAATCCGGTCATCGTGTCGGCGGTGCTCACGTACCGCTTCGTGGACCCGAAGAAGGCCATGCTCAACGTGCGCAACGCCGAGGGCTACGTGCGCAACGCCGCCTCGGCCGCGCTCAAGGAGGTCATCGGCTCCTACTCGTACGACGAGCTCAAGGAGCAGTCCGAGGAGGTCTCGCAGGAGACCGTGCGCATCCTGGCGCCGCGCGTCGTCACGGCCGGCGCCTACATCCAGAGCGTCACGCTTAACGGTCTCCAGTACGCGCCCGAGATCGCGCAGGCCATGCTGCGCAAGCAGCAGGCGCAGGCGCTCATCGACGCCCGCCAGCTCCTGGTCGAGGGCAGCGTCGACATTTCCGTCAAGGCCATCGAGGCGCTCGAGGCCTCTGGCAACGTCATGACCAACGCCGAGAAGGCCAAGCTCGTGTCGGACCTCATTGTCATCTCCGTCGGCGAGGGCACGGGTGATAACCCGACCAACGTGCTTTGATCCTAGCTAACTGCCCCGCAACTCCTGTTCACTGACTTTTGCGATCAATAACGTTAATGCGATCGGTGATGCTTGTGGGAATCTGGCGGTGTGCGGCTTTGTCCCGCTTGTCCCGCTTGTCCCGGACAGACTCGGCATGTGGCGATCTGGACCCGACCTGAGGCTGCGCGACCTCGGATCGCCTTGGATCGAACCAGCTTCCTTGTCAGTAGGCCTAGCTAGTCAACTTGAAGGCCACTTGCCACAGAACTTGAAGAGCCTCTGACCTTTCTTGGCGCACCGGGCGCTCACCGCAGCGGCAGGCAGCTCGTGCAGTGCAAGGGATGCCATTATGAGCGAGCGAGGGAGTCGCGCTGCTCGACGTAGGCTAGTCACTTCCTTGTTGACAGTGAGGCAGGCGCTCCACTTGAAGGCGAGCTGCCCTACCTAGCAGGTGTGGCTCTAACTCTAGCTGGAGCTCCTCTCGAGCGAGCGAGCGAGCTAGCTCCTGCCGTTCTTGCCTTGCTGCCTGCAGTGCAGTGCAAGTTTCGTCCTTCCCGCGGCGCGCACTGCACTGCCTGCCATCATCCGGTTCGGCAGTAGCCACGGCAAACCCGCGGACGGCGGCGACGGCGGCGGCTCGTCCACGCAGTCGCGGAGGCTCTCGCAGCGCGGCGCGGCAGGCGGAGGCAGGCACGCGCGCGCGAGCAGCAGCCCCCGATCGCCTGATAGCCGCGGGCGAGCGGCTGCGACAGCGGGCGAGGCGAGATAAGATGCTGGCGCGCGGGGTGCCCCGCGGCGCGCTGCGCGGCGGCGCGCGGCGGCTGAGCGGCGCGGTGCAGCACACGCGCGACGCGCAGAACATCGTGACGTCGGGCTTCCCGCACGAGGACCGGCGGCTGGCGGAGGAGATGCGGTTCACGGAGTTCGTGATGCGCGACTTCGAGAAGCGGTCCGGCGAGCTGGCCATCGCGGACGGCGTGACGGGCGACGAGCGCAGCTTCGGCGACCTCATCTCGGACGTGGACAAGGTGGCGTACTGCATGCAGGACGAGTTCGGCATCGGCAAGGGGTCGTGCGTGGCGCTCTTCATGCCGAACCACGTGGACTTCTTCACGGCGCTGCACGGGCCGGCGAAGCTGGGCGCCGTCGTGACGCCCATCAACCCGGCCTACCGCGAGCCCGAGGTGGCGGCGCAGCTGCGCAGCGCCAACACGCGCGTCATCATCGCGCATCCGGACACGGTCGCGGTGGCGCGCGAGGCGGCGGCGCAGAAGAATTCCGAGAAGGGCGACGACGAGGCCATCTGCCAGGTCATCTGCGTCTCGGACGAGTTTGCCGACTTTCGCACCGGCCCGGCGCCGTCTTCGCCCATGCCGCCAACGCCCGCCGCCGCCAACGACACGCTCTACCTGCCGTACTCCTCCGGGACCACGGGCAAGCCCAAGGGCGTCGAGCTCACGCACGCCAACCTCGTCTGGAACGTGCTGCAGAGCGAGGCCGTCGACACCAAGTTCTTCAATCAGGACACCGTCGTCATCTCGCCGCTGCCCATGTTCCACATCTACGGTTTCCTCGTGTCCGTGCACAACCCGCTCGTTTACGGCCGCCCGCTCATCACCATGAAGCGCTACGAGCTCGAACGCTTCTGCCAGCTCGTCCAAGAGTACAAGTGCACGCGCGCACACGTTGTGCCGCCCATTCTGCTGCAGCTCAGCAAGGACCCCATCGTTGACAAGTACGACATGTCCAGCCTGCGCATGTGCGGGTCGGCCGCCGCGCCGCTCGGTCCGGCCGTCGAGAAGGCCGTCAAGGACCGCATCGGCTGCAACGTCAAGCAGCTCTGGGGCATGTCCGAGCTCTCCCCGCTCGGCACCGGCAACCCGGACGACCGCATCAAGCCCGGCAGCGCCGGCCCGCCCATTGCCCACACCGAGATCAAGATCGTCGACGTTGCCTCTGGCAAGGCGCTCCCAGTTGGCGAGGAGGGCGAGCTCTGCGTGCGCGGGCCCCAGGTCATGAAGGGCTACCTCAACGCGCCGGACAAGACGCGCGACACCCTCACCCAGGATGGCTGGCTGCACACCGGTGACATCGCCAAGGTCGACGAGGACGGCTACGTCTTCATCACCGATCGCCTCAAGGAGCTCATCAAGGTCAAGGGCTTCCCCGTCGCACCCGCCGAGCTCGAGGCTGTCATCTTTACCCATCCGGACATCACCGACGTCTGCGTCATCCCGGTCCCCGACGAAGAGTCCGGCGAGGTGCCCCGCGCCTACGTTGTCGCGCGCCACGGCCACAAGACCACCGAGGCGGACATTGTCGAGTATGTGACCCCTCTGGTCGCCCCTTACAAGAAGCTCCGCGGCGGCGTCGTCTTCGTCGACGCCATTCCCAAGAACGCCTCCGGCAAGCTCCTGCGCCGCGTCCTTATCGACGAGGACCGCAAGCGCCGCCAGGAGGAGCAGGACGCCAAGAAGTAAGAAGAACAAGCCTGCAAAACCCCTTCCAAGGGATCATCGAGACAGGGAAGCTTTGCCTGAGCATCGCGCTATTCTATAGACACAAAGAGGTACCGTACATGTTTACTCTTCTTTTGCACGCACCTTTGGAACTACCTCCTCTCTCCAGGCAGCGCGGCCCGCCCGCCGCCGCGCTCCACGATTGGCACTGTGACCTCTTTCCCCCCAAATGCCTGCTCTGCGTCCGGCGGGACGGCTACGTTCGGTCCCAGCGAGCACAGAGCATGTCCAGTCCATGGCCGCCACCATCACCGAGTGCGGCTTTATCTAAAGCTGCATCGCATCGCATCGCATCGCATCGCATTGGTTGGCTCCTCACGGGAATGCTGGGCGCGCGTGTGGCCGTGGTGGGCGGCGGGCCAGCCGGACTATGCCTGGCGAGGCTGCTGCAGCGCGCCGGTGTACCCGTGGCTGTCTTCGAGGCGGAGGCGCAGCGCGGAATCAGGTCCCAGGGCGGTCTCCTGGACCTGCACAAGCTCACCGGCCAGCGCGCCATGCGGGAGACCGGGCTCTGGGACGCCTTCCAGAGCAAGGTGCAAGTCGGCGCAGACGCCATGACCATCGCCGACGAAAGGCTCAACGTGCTTCACCAGGATGAGGGCGATGCCTCGCGGCCCGAGATCGAGCGCGACGACCTACGGAACCTGCTGCTCGACTCGCTGCAGGCTGACACGGTGCGCTGGGGCAAGAAGGTAACCGCGATACGACCGGACACAGCCGCGGGCAGTGCCGCCGTCCAGCTCGTGTTCGAGGACGGCGCCACCGAAACGGCCGACGTCGTGGTTGGCGCGGACGGCGCCTGGTCGCGCGTGCGGCCCGTACTTACAGACGCCAAGCCGCGCTACCTGGGCGTCACCTTCGTTGACGCCAAGTATGCGCCAGGCAAGTACATGACCGACTTCGCCTCGGATCCGCGCAAGCTCATCGTCGCGGACAGCAAGGGCGGCGCGCTCATCGGCAGCGTCGACGACGCCCCGCACGTGTACTTTGGCAAGCAATGCGACGAAGGCACCTTTGCCGCAAGCGACCTGCCGGCTCTGGTGCAGAACTGGGCGCCCGAGCTGCAGCAGCTCGCGGCCGCCGAGCCGACCCACTGCACGGTGCGCGGCATCTATGGCCTGCCGCCTGGGACCGCATGGACGCGCGACGAGGCCTGGAAGTCGCGCGTCGCCATCATCGGCGACGCAGCGCACCTCATGTCGCCCTTCGCGGGCGAGGGCGCAAATCTGGCTCTCGCGGACGCCATCGACCTGGGCTACGCTCTGTTGCGCGCGTTTGACCGCGGCGAAGACGTCGGGGCCGCCATCGTCCGCTTCGAGGAGCGCTCCATGTTGCCGCGCGCGGGCGTCGCAGCTCGCGAATCCGAAGAAAATCTTGGCCTCTTCTTCTCAGACCAGGGCGCCGCCGGCATCTCCAGCTTCTTCACCAAGATGTTCTCGCCCGCCTCGCTGCTCGCCATGGGCTGGCGCGAGGCGTCCAACCGCGTCTCCTACTACGTCTTTGGGTATGACTACCGCTATTGACTGACATTTTCATGACTCGCCTTGGCTTGCATACCGACTGATCTTGATGCGCTCTCTAGCTAGAGCTAGCTAGCTAGCTAGCCTGCGCAAGGTGAAGCCCACCTCCTCGTTGTTGCCGCCCTCCTTGGACAGGGAGACCCGACATCCATACCCGAATCTCGCGGAGATCTCGCTGCCCCACTCCGCCACGCGGGGCTCGACGACGCGCGGCTGGCCGGCCTCGCAGCGCGGCGCGCAGACGCCCGCGCGGCGGCGTCTCGCGCGCTGGCGGCGCCGGGCGGCGAGGATGGCCGCCGCCACCATGGGCATGACGGCGCGCGCCAAGCGCTGGCAGGCCTTGGTGGTGGCGCTGGGCGTGGCCTGCGTGGTGCTCGTGGCGCTGCAGGGTTCCGGCGCTCGTCCCCGGCTGCGAGAGCACGATGGCGTCGCCGGGAGCGGCCTGATGCTGGCGCCCGCGGCGTTGCCGGTGAGCGTGGACGACCTGGTTCGCCTCGAGGCCGAGGAACGCAGCAAGCCTGTGGAGCTGCCGCCGCTGGCGGACTTTGGCGGCGACAAGACCATTTTCGTGGGTCACCTCGTGCCGGACGTGGACAGCATCGCCAGCGCCGTGGCGGCAGCCCACCTGTACGGCGGGCGCGCGATGCGCGCCGGCGATGTGAACCGCGAGACGGCCTTTTTGCTCAAGCACTTCAAGGTGCCGACGCCGCCGCTGCTGCACGATGCATACCACGGCGAGGACTTCGTACTGGTGGACCACAACGCGGTGGCACAGCGCGCGCACTCGCTGAACGCGACGCGCATTCGTGGCATCTTCGACCACCATGCCATCTCCGGGTCACCGACCCTGGTCCCGGAGCCCATCTACGTGAACGTGCGCCCGTGGGGCAGCTGCTCGACCGTGCTGGCCACAAAGTACCTCGAGTACCAGCGCGCTGTGCCACCGCAGGTGGCCGGCATGCTCATGGGTGGTATCTTGAGCGACACACTGAACCTGAAGAGCCCAACCGCAACAAGCTGGGACGCGCGCATCCTGTACTGGCTGGCGCGCAAGCTACACTGGGTGGACGCGCGCGGCCGGGCCGTACTGGGCCAGGAGCTGCCGCATGCACTCCTGCGCGAGGCGGTGGACAGCTTCGCGCACAAGCAGTTCGAGGCCAAGGCAAACCTGACGGACATGCCACTCGACGATATTATCGCGGCTGACTTCAAGACGTACTTTTTGCGCGCGCGGCAGGGGACCAGAGCGGAGCTGGCGACAGGCGACGGGCGCCTCGTGGTGGGCTGGGCCACCATTGAGACGGTGCAGCCGTTCTACGACCACTACATGCGTGCCCGCGTGCTGCAGCAGCTCGTCTTGGAGGCCATGCCGCGGCTGCGCCGCAAGCGCGACCTGGAGGCCCTCTTCGTGTCCGTGGTGGACATTGAGCGGGACCACTCTGTGGTGCTGTGCGCCACTCGCGAGGACTGCAACCTCCTCGAACGCGCATTTCCTGAAGTGCGGTCCACGCGGATCCCGCACGCGGTCAAGGCGCTCGTGCTGCACACCACGCCGCGCGTCTCGCGCAAGGAGGAGTTCATGCCACCGCTGCGCGATGTCCTCCTGGAGGAGCAGGGCGACGGCATTTGACAACCATTCGACGACCATGTGACTGTTTGTCCTATGGTCAAGGCGCTTGGGCAGCACACGACGCCACGCATTGCGCGGTCTCGCGCAAGGCGAAGTTCATGCCGCATTGGCTGAACGTCCTCCTGGGAGAGCAGGGCGACGGCAGTTGACGATCTCTCGACGGCCATTTGATTGTTTGGCTGCACACGACTCCACGCATTGCGCGGTCTCGCGCAAGACCAAGACCATGCCGCATTGCATTTGCTGGACGTCCTCTCGGGAGAGCAGGTCGACGGCTTTGGACCAATGTTTGACTTTACGATTGGCCTCTTGGTCCTTTGGTCAAGACGCTCGTCCTGCACCCAATGCCAGCCAGCCATGCGTGTCGCGGTCCTGAGCAAGACGAACTTCATGCCACCGCTGCTCGACGTCCTCCTGGAAGCGTGGGGCGACGGCATCTCACCCTGGTTCTTTGCGAAGCACGGACCTTGACACAAGAGAATAGCATTGGAAAGGGAATTGACGCACGCATGATTGATTGATTGATCACACATTCAGGATTTGGGGGGCATGGCTCGTCGTCTGTCTGACTGACTGTGAGTGTCTGGCTATTCGCACAAGCAAGAGTTAGGGGTGGGTTGAGGAAAAGGCCTACCAGAAGGCAGAAGCATGGGGAAGGGAGTGAAAGAGAAAAAGAGGTGGTGGGGAAGAATAGAGACGCAGTGAAGCCGGGCATCCGGCCTCGATCATCCATCCAGCCACGGTCATTCATCTTAGCCGAAGAAGACCTGGCTGCGGCCACCGGGCGGCGCGTGCACGCGCGTCGTTGGGCGGTCAGTGATGAAGTTGCCAGCGTTCATGTTGGAGCCGCTGGCGAAGGCGTTGGAGGAGACGCCGCCGCTGGACTTGACGGGCGCGACCGGGTCGGAGCGCACCGGCTCAATGTTGGTCTTGTCCACAATGGGCGCCTGCTGCATGGGGGGCTGCTCGACGCGCTGCACGGGGGCCGGGGCCGACACCTCGGGCGCGGGCTGGCGCGGCGCGGGCTGGCGCGAGGCCGGCGCGTTCGTGCCGAAGATGTCGCTCGTGTAGCCGCCCGGCGGCGCATGGAGGCGGGTCGTGGGGCGCTCTGTGCGTACGCGCGCGCGTGGCTCTGTCAGTGAAAAGACCGCATGGGCATGGCGTGACAAGTCGCGCCAAGGCAAAAGGAAAGAGTCTTCACGTACCCGAGATGACGTTGCCGGCGTTCATGTTGGAGCCGCTGGCGAAGGCGTTCGACGACACCTGCTGCCGCTGCTGCGGCTGGTCCTCGCCGCTCCAGCCGATGGACCACTGGCTGCGCGAGTGGTGCTGCGCGTTGGCATGGTGCGTCCGGGTGCTGCTGCGGTCCGCCATGATGGCCTTCTTCCTGCTCTCCTTGGAGTCTTCTTGATCTGCGTTCACGCAAGGCATCGATACCACCGTCGCCAGACAGTCACATTCAATCAGTCAGTCAGTCTTTCCTCGTCTTGGTTTCCTTTTCTGGGCTCGACGCTGTCTCCTCGCCCCGCGCTGCGCGCTCGGAAGAAACCTCCATCGTCCATGGTCTCTCTCCCAAGCACGGCGCGAGGCGCGCGCACGACACGACACAACGCGACGCGACGCGACGCGGCGCGACGCAGACCTCACGACACGATACGCACCCAGTCGCACAGCAGAGCGAGACCAAAGAGCAGAGCAGAGCAGAGCAGAGCAGGTTTGCTGCCGCGCCGCGCCCGCGCGATCGACTCGACTGGGACTCGCGCTCGGCCGTTTCACGCGCAGGGGGCCGGCGCCGACCCTGACGGACCCTGACCGGGCGCGCTGGGACCTGGCTCCAACGGTAGGGTGTGCGCAGGGGGGTGCGCGGGCGCCATGACGGCGCGCTCGAGTTAGGTCGGCGAGCGCCGGGCAGCGGACGTAGCGCGCCCGCTCGCGCGCGCCTCGCTGCGGCGGGGCTGCGGCAGCGGCAGGCAGGAGGTGAAAGAGGGCGTGCAGCAGCCGAGCCGAGGCCGTGCTGATTGATTCGAGCGCGGCACGCACACGAGATGGTGCGGCTTGGCCCCAAGTCGAACCGCGTGGCGGCGCTGACGCCCGCGGCGCCCTTGCATACGCTGCGCGACAACCTCGAGCAGGAGCAGGAGCAGGAGCAGGAGCAGGAGCAGGAGCAGGAAAAGGGCAACGTGGAGGTGGAGGCCAGGGGAGCGACTGCAAAGGCAGGGCGACCCAAGGCGACGGCTGCGGGAGCAGCGGCTGCGCTGGTGGCGGCCGCGGCGCAAGGCAAGGCGCGGCTCGCGCAGCGTTCGGCGACGGCAGCGTCGAGGGTGGGGACGCCGCCCGCTATGAGGACAAGGCCACGGCGCAAGAGGGCGAGTAACAAGGTGGAGGCACTCAAGCTGAGCGAGGACGTGCGCGTTGTGGAGAGCGGCAACGCAACGTACGTGGCCTTTACGGCGGTGTCCGGGCTGCGCGTGCCGTCTCGCGAGCGGCCCAAGAGCGCGCGGCCGCAGGAGTCGCCGCGCGGCAGTAGCGCTGCAGGAGGAAGCCGCGCCCATGTTGCGAGCTGCACGTGCGGGCAGTGTCTCAAGGCAAAGCGCGAGGCGCGCAAGGCCCCCATCGAGCTACGGTACAAGGCGGGCATTCGGCTGCTGGAGGCAACCCTGGAGCAGAGCAAGTTCGTCAAGACGATCAAGGACGATTGGAACGTCCTCTGGGTGTCCGGCGCGCTCAAGCCGCACATTTACCAAACGCTGCTGCGGCATCAAAAGGTGAATCAGTTCCCGCGCACGTACGAGATTACGCGCAAAGACCAGCTGTGCCGCAACATGCGTCGCATGCAGGAGCTCCACGGACACCGCCATTTCGACTTCTTTCCGCGCAGCTTCGTCCTGCCGGCGGACCGCGACGAGCTCGCCAAGGAATTCAAGGCCACGGCGCTGCGCCTGGCTGCGGCCAAACCGGAGGACCCGCCCGAACTCTGGATCGTCAAGCCAGCAGCCAGCGCCTGCGGCCGCGGCATCTACCTCACCGACACCTTGGGTGACATTCCTCTGGGCGGGGGCGGCGAGGAGGGCAACGTGCTCGTGTCGAGATACATTGCCAACCCTCTGCTCCTGGATCAGCGCAAGTTCGATCTGCGCATCTACGTCTGCGTCACCTCCTTCCACCCGCTACGCATTTATGTGTATGAGGAGGGCCTGGTGCGCCTGACGACAGAAGAGTACCGCAATGACGCAGAGAGCCTCAAGAACCGCTACGTGCACCTCACCAACTACTCGGTGCAGAAGAAGAGCAGGAACTTCGTCCAGGGAGGCAACAACGACGACGACACGGACGGCGAAACTCGCGAGAGCAGCGACGCAGACGCAGACGCTGCCGGCAATCTCGCTGCCGCAGACGAGGGCGCGACGTTTTCTCCGCGCGCCGGTGGCGGCGGCGGCGGCAGCGAGAACCAGGAGCGGGAGGACAGCAAGGAAGCGGCCTCCAAGTGGTCGCTGCGCACCTTTCGCGCGCGCCTAGAGCGCATGGGCGTGGACCCAAAGGCGCTTTTTGCGCGCATCGATGCGCTCATAATCAAGACGCTCATCGCCATCGAGCCTCAGGTGCTCACAGCCATGGAGATGAACGTGCGGCATCCGAACAACTGTTTCCAGCTCTTCGGATTTGACGTGCTCATTGACCAAGTCCTCAAACCCTGGCTCATCGAGGTCAACTTGGGCCCAAGCATGGCCTGCGAGTCTGATCTCGACCTCCGCATCAAGGCAGCCATGGTGGCCGACCTCCTCACACTTGCCGGCGTGCAGCCCTGCGACGTGCAGCGCGAGCGCGCCGCCACCACGTACGTGGGGACAAAGCCGATCAGTGCCGCGGCGACGCCTGCCGCCCGCCTCATTCGCGACCTCGAGGCCGAGCGCCGCCGTGCTGGTGCGTGGCGCTGCGTCTACCCGTCGCCCACCGCCTTCGTCTACGATCGCTTCTTCGCATCCAAGCGCCCAGAGAACCAAGTCCTCGTCGCTCACATGTCCGCGGCCACATCGCACTCAGACCGCATCCGCATCGAGCGCCGCATCACAAAGAACGCCAAGTCAACACCCAGCCTCTAACGTAGCACAGAAATTGCGAAGTTCTCTGTCCTGGTCGCGTGCGCCTCCAGCTTCCCTTCTTGTAGGAGGTGCTGTCTGCTGGCTGCGACATATCGAGATGAAACAAACCGACCGAGTCGGCAGCGCTGTAGGTTTCACTCGTCACGGTCAAGTTGTGAATGGATGCGTATTCCTGCAGCGTAACCCGCCTCTCATGCGCCATGTCAAAGAAGATGCAGCTGCTCCAGGCGCCTTCGTGTGCACCTCTACAAAGAAAAAGGGGAAGAGTGCCAGACTCCCATTTTCAGAAAACTCTTCATGTACCCTTGGCGCTTCGCCTGGCCGCACCTCGTGCTCCTTGATGGAGACGTACGGGTCCCCCACACCATGTTTTCTCTTGAGCATTGCTGGTTCCGCGCGCCGCGCGCGTTTGCTCTTGACTGCACGGCTCGCCGCGTCTTGGTGGGATGTATGGCGCTCTGTATCACTCGTAGGGCCTCACCGAAAGAGTCTCAGCGTTGCGACCACTATGAGATCCACGCGGCGGTCATTGCCGACGATTGCCCGCTCGGCCTTCAAGTCGTCGTCAAGCACGAACACCTTCTCATCAGCGGCCCGCGTCGCAGTCGAAGGCTCGCTCCCCGACGCTGCAAAAGGGATTCTCCATCCACTGCCTTCGGGGAGCGCGCGTCCTGATTGTCGCCAGCCCTGCGCGTGGCTGTGGCGCAGTCACAAGAGCGACCTGCAGTGGTCGGTGCCAACTTTTCCCGTGCCTGTGTCACCATCACGCCGCCCGTGCTGCTCTCCGCACGGTTGTTGTTGCACGCGCGCACCCGCGGAAGCGTACTTGCGCTGCAGCACGTGCGCCACCCACCCCTGCCCGTATCAGGCTGCGCGCTGGCTGCCAAGGTTCTCTTGTCTTGTCTCTGCGCTTTTTGGCTGCGCGACAACGTAGAAATTTCCCTCGCCTGGCAGCCTGAGGCTGCCAAGATTTTCCCTGCCTCCCTCCAAGTCACTCCAAGTCTACTCAAGTTGCTCAACAAGGCTAGCTCGAGGCTAGCTTGCTAGCTTGCAAGCTCAGCCCAGCCCAGACCTTCTCGCGCCTGCAATCCGGCCCAAGCAGCCACCTGCAACTTCAATCTAGCGGGAACAGTAAGGAGCGCACCGCTGTAAGGAGGCTAAAAAAGGAAGGCAAAGGTGAAGCAGCCTTACAGTTAACGTCGAGGCGGAAGATGTCGGTTTTCTTTCCGCGCCCCCTAAAGGAGAAGGTGCCTGTAGCATTTCAAACCCTCCGCCGCAGCCGCAATGTCGACTCGGCCAATTTGACCAAGCTTACGTCCCCGCTTCTCTTCACGAGACCGGCGCTTCATCGTCCCCATTTGAAGACGCGAACGGCAGCGTTCTCCGCACACCTGGGCTGATGCTTGTGCAAGGCTTTCATCCCACGCTGTTGGCACGCGCGACCCCTGTTTTGCTTTGCTCGCATCTGTCTCTTGACTGAGCCTTCTTGCGATGCGCAAACACAAGAGAGGCGGCACGGCACAGATGCGACGCAAACGGCAGCATTCTCCATACACCTGGGCTGGTGCTCATCAATGGTGCAAGGCTTTTTTGACGCCACTCTGTTGGCACGGGTGAACCCTGTTTCGCTTTGTTCGCGTCTCTCTCTTCACTGAGCCTTGTTGCGATGCGCAAAGACAAGGGTGGCGGCACGGCATGGGCAAAGCATAGGCACTCGGTGCGCGACAAGCATAGGAACTTGGCGCGCGACAAGCATGGGCACTCGGTGCGCGGCAGGCATGGGCACTCGGCGCTCGACAAACATGGACACTCGGCGCAACACTCGGCGCGCGACAAGCGGCAACCAACCAGCGGTCCCACGAGTGTTACAGGTGGTATTCTATCTCAATCAAGAGGCTCGGGCCGCGGTGGAGCAGGTGTAGGCAGGATGTGGAGATGGCAGAGGTTTGAGGTGAGCTCAGAGCAGCAGCAAGCGCTTAGTACTCCTCCTCATCCTCGTCGAACTCGCCCTCCTCCTCGGCGGTGGCGTCCTGGTACTGCTGGTACTCGGAGACGAGGTCGTTCATGTTGGACTCGGCCTCGGTGAACTCCATCTCGTCCATGCCCTCGCCGGTGTACCAGTGAAGGAAGGCCTTGCGGCGGAACATGCTGGTGAACTGCTCCGAGACGCGCTTGAACATCTCCTGGACGGCGGTGGTGTTGCCGACGAAGGTGCACGACATCTTGAGGCCCTTGGGCGGGATGTCGCAGACCGAGGACTTGATGTTGTTGGGGATCCACTCGACGAAGTAGCTCGAGTTCTTGTTCTGGACGTTGAGCATCTGCTCGTCGACCTCCTTGGTGGACATGCGGCCGCGGAAGAGGGTGGTGGCCGTCAGGTAGCGGCCGTGGCGCGGGTCGGCGGCGCACATCATGTTCTTGGCGTCGAAGGCCTGCTGGGTGAGCTCCGGCACGGTGAGGGCGCGGTACTGCTGCGAGCCGCGCGAGGTGAGCGGCGAGAAGCCGATCATGAAGAAGTGCAGGCGCGGGAACGGCACCAGGTTGACGGCGAGCTTGCGCAGGTCCGAGTTGAGCTGGCCCGGGAAGCGCAGGCAGCACGTGCAGCCGGACATGGCGGCGCACACGAGGTGGTTGAGGTCACCGTAGGTCGGGGTGGTGAGCTTGAGGGTGCGGAAGCAGATGTCGTAGAGGGCCTCGTTGTCGAGCACCATGACCTCGTCGGCGTTCTCGACGAGCTGGTGCACCGAGAGGGTGGCGTTGTACGGCTCGACGACGGTGTCCGACACCTTGGGCGAGGGCACGATGGAGAAGGTCAGCATGATGCGGTCCGGGTACTCCTCGCGGATCTTGGAGATGAGCAGCGTGCCCATGCCGGAGCCGGTGCCGCCGCCGAGGGAGTGGGTGATCTGGAAGCCCTGGAGGCAGTCGCACGACTCGGCCTCCTTGCGGACGACGTCGAGGACGGAGTCGATGAGCTCGGCGCCCTCGGTGTAGTGGCCCTTGGCCCAGTTGTTGCCGGCACCGCTCTGGCCGAAGACGAAGTTGTCCGGGCGGAAGATCTGGCCGAAGGGGCCAGCGCGGACCGAGTCCATGGTGCCCGGCTCGAGGTCCATCAGGATGGCGCGGGGCACGTAGCGGCCGCCGGTGGCCTCGTTAAAGTACACGTTGATGCGCTCGAGCTGGAGGTCCGAGTCGCCATGGTACGAGCCGGTGGGGTCCACGCCGTGCTCGTCGGAGATGACCTCCCAGAACTTGGCGCCGACCTGGTTGCCGCACTGGCCGCCCTGGATGTGCACGATCTCACGCATGGTTGCTGGGTCTTCTTTGTCTGTCTGCGTTCCGTCGCGCCGCTCCCGCCGTCAGTCTCCTGTCCCTCTCTTTCTGTTGCAACCGCCGCCGCCGCGGCCCGGCCCGCCGGCCCGCCCGCCGCCCACCCATTCTGGCGAGCTGCGCAACGGCGTGCAACCGTCGGTTGCCGCGCGCCTGTCTCCTCTCCTCTCCTCTCCTCTTGAACGAAGTCGCGCAGCGGCGCAGCACAGCGCAGCGCAGCGCAGCGTCGGGCAGCGCCGCGCCGTGCCGCGCCGCGCCGCGCCGGGCTGGGCTTGCGGAGCTCCGCGCGAGCGCTCGCACGTACCTGGCAGAGAAAGCGGGCTTGGCGCGGGGTGAAGAAGGTCTGCGGCGGCGCTGGGCTCTCCGCTCGTCGCTCTGTTCACCGTCTGCTGCGCAGTGATCGGCGCCTGCTCGGCGCGCACCGCCGCGCCCTGTCCCCTCCGCCGCCCTCCGCCTCCACTGGGCTGCGCTACCCCCTAGCAGCGCCCCTCCCCGCGCCCAACTTCCCCCGTGAGGCTGCCCCCTCTCTCCACTGACGCCGCCGCAGGAGGCCGTGCTCGCCGATAACCGCCCCCCGCGCAGGGGGAGCAGCGCGCGTTCGTCCCCACTGTGGCCTACTTTCTCTTCAACGCCCCAGCGCCTCCTACAGTTTCAAAAAGCGGGCCGCGCGCGCGGTCCCCTAGCGGCCGATAACGGGCGCAGACGGGCGCAGGGGGGCGCCTCTGGCGCGCCGTCGTAACCGTCAGGCGGAAGCGGACTGCGCAACCCGCGCCGGGGCGCGCGGGAATAGGCCGCCTCGGAAGCGGCGTATTAAACAGGCCCAAGCGAGCGTAAGCGGCCCAAGTAACGGGCCCAAATGCGTTTGGGCCGCTTGATTTTCCCTCGCCTTGCCTCGCCTTGCCCACCTAACGACGGCGCCGCGCAGCGCGGCGCTCCCGACGCGCTTCGGGCGCGCGCGGGCGGGCGGCGGCGCGCGCGGCGGCGCGGAGGTGCAGGCTGCGACGCGCAGGACCGCCGCGGCGCTCGCGCGCGCCCGGTGCGAGGCGCTGCCGGCCGGGCCGCGGGCTGTGATCGCTTTCGCGAGGAGGGAGGATCCACGCGCGGTCCTCTCAGCTCTCGCGTCTAGCTAGCTAGCGCAGCGCGTGACAGAGCCGCAACGCAACGCGGCGGCGGCGGCGGCGGCGGTGGCGGCGGTGGCGGCGACGGCGGGCGGGGGCCGGGGCGGGCTGGCATCGACGCTGCGCTGCAAGGCGCTGCAAGGCGCTGCGCTGCGAGGCACTGCAAGGCGCCGCACGGCGCGGAAGCATGGGCGAGCAGCAGGCGCCGGGTAAGGCGGAGCTGGCGCGCGCCGTCAGGACGGTGGTGGAGGCGCTGGAGGAACCGTCCAAGGCGACGCTCAAGACGCTCCGCGAAGCCGTGGCCAAGGAGACGGGCGTGGACACGGCCGTGCTCAAGAGCTCGTCGGGCTTCAAGGAGGTGCTCCTGGCGGCCTGGGCCAAGGCGCAAGGAGACCAGGAGAAGAAGAAGAAGAAGAAGCACAGGGACGACAAGAAGCAGACCAAGCGTGAGCGCAGGAGTGAGGACGAGGACGAGGACGATGAGGACGGCCAGGAGCAGGACGATGGCGATGATGATGATGAGGAGGAGGGAGCCTCGTCGCGCGCGCCAAAGAAGCGCCGGAGCGCCGGCAAGAAGACCGCCCGCACCAGCGGCAGCGCCTCAGCGCCGGTCTCGGAGGACCTCGCGATGATTCGCAAGTACGTGGCGGCGGCGGGTCTGGCGCCTGCCGTGTACCGCGACCTGCCGGACGGCGAAGCGGACCAACTGCGCGAGCTCAAGCAGCGCGCACAAGAGCGCGGCTTCCGTTTCAGCGGTCGCGTGCCGACGGCTCGCGACGTCTCGAGCGCCAAGTCGAAGCGAGAGCGGTCGCGAGAGCTCGAGGATATCGACTCCTCCAACATCATCGAGGACTCGCGGCGCTCTCGGCGTGCTCGCGCCCCGCGCGCCTCCCTGCGCGAGGCATCGAGCGACGAAGATGACGACGAGGAGGAGCACGCCGGTGGTGGCGACGACGATGATGACGACGATGAGGTCTTTGAGGCTCCTGAGGATGCTAGTGTGAGCGCAGGCGGCTCGGACGCCGAAGAAAACAACAAGAAGAAGACGTCTGAGGACGAAGACAGCGACGACAACGAGGAGGAGGAGGCGGAGACCGAACACGTCAAGACCCACAAGAAGACCAAGACGCTCAAGGACGATGACGATGACGATGACGATGACGATGACGATGAGAGCGAGACGGAGCTGGCGGCGGCCCCAAAAGACAAACAGAAGAAGACCAGCAGTAGTAGCGGCAGCAAAAGCCAGAGAAAGATCAAGACGTTCAAGGACGAGGAGGAGGACGACGACGACGAAGATAGTGAGGCGGAGCTGAAAGCGGCCAAGCCCAAGAAAAAAACAAGCAGCAACGATGGGCTTACCAGTAGCAAGAAGTCCAAGGCCCTCAAAGACGACGAGCATGAGAGCGAGGCCGAGTTCGAGGGCGGCAGCGACGAGAATGAGGAGGAAGACGACGACGACGACGACGACGACGAGGACTTCGAGTAAGTAAGGTAAATTATTCTTGACGCCTGCTGGCGCGCGCAAGTTTGCCATCATGCTCGCTCGGGAACGCAAGACTCGGATTGCGCCAGCGGCCCGGTCCCGCGTCGACCGTCGCGCCCGCCGTCAAGTCTTCGGCTCGAGCCAGCTGCGTGGCGTGCCATGGCGCGCGCCCTGCCAGTGGCCACGTGGCGTACGCGGTACGAGCAGCGGACCCGCACAGAGGGCTCCCCGCTAACAAGCAGGCCCGTCTTGCGGAACTTCGATCCGTGCAGCCCGCCATTCGGACCTGCCGTTCGTGCTTTCGACCGGCGTCGCCAGCGAGCCAGCCTCTGGAGGCGGCTCGATCGCCAGCCGCCGGCCCGGAAGTAGAGCAAGCAAGCAAGCAAAAGCAAGCAAGCAAAGCAAGCAAGTAGCAAGCAAGTAGGAAGCGAACGCAAGTAAGCGGTGGCGGCAAGCAGGTAACCAAGCAAGTAAACTAACCTGGGCAACCTCTAGCTAGGTAGCAACCTGCCAGCGCCAATGCCGCCTGTGAAGTGCTCTCTCGCTCTCGCGCTCGCTCCGCTGGTGCACTGCCAACCGCGTGCGACGTGCCTTCGTACCGTACACATGATGATGTCTGGATCGAATGGTGGCTGCGCTCGCGGTGCGCCGCGGGACCTCGCTCCTGACCACGCAAGCCCAGACCTGGCGGCACGCGGCCAGTACTAGCCAGGCCGGCCAGGCTCCACTGCCAGCCGGGAACGTCGGCACCCGGGCACCGATCACCTCCTCCTACCCGCGCGCCGCGCGCCGGATGCTCGCGCTGCCGGCCGCAGCGAAGCCTTTCAGCGGAGTCGAGCGGACGTCGGCAACCACCGGATTGCTCGCGGCTGATGGTCCCTCGATTCGATTGACCTGCTTTGTTCGAGCTCGCGCGGCGCAGCGCCCCGCAGTGCCCCCCTGGCCCCTCTGCAGCCTTCTTGCGCCGGCTGTCCCCTGACGGCGGCGCTTTGTCCACCTGCAGCGGCGCGGCGGGCCCGCAGTGGCGCTTCGGCACGACCTGTGTAGGCGACCGCACGGTGCCCAGCGTCCCGCAGCGCGGTCCGGCTGCTTCCAGGGACCCGCAGCCGCCGCGCGCACTCCAGCCCCCGCTCCTTCAAGTTCCTGCGCCGCCACTTGCTCGTCCGCAAGTCTCGAATCTCCGAGCGGACGCGCCGCACGACGAGCGTGGCCGCAGATCCGCTGCTCGCTGGCCCGCTCGCGCTCGCGCGCCTGCCCGCTCGCCCGCCGCGCGTCGTCTCGCAGCCGCGCGGCCTCACGCACAGTCAGCCCGCGCGCCGCGTCTCGCCGGCCGGGCGCCGTCCGCTTCCTCCAGCGCGGCGCTCCGAGCAACGTGATCGTCGACTTGGAGGCGAAGCGCATTCGGCGCCAGAGGCGCTGGCGCAGACCCTCCCTCCCGCCCAGCCTCGCTCGCTCGCTACGCGCTGGTCTCCTCCTGCGTCGCGCCTCGCTGGGCCTCGCGCCTCGCCCTCCCGCCCCGCCCGGCGCCCCGCCCCGCACGTCGAGCGGTCACAGCCTCGCGCGCCGCTGCCGCGCAGGTCGACGCGAGCATCCCGCGCGGCATCCCGCGCTCCCATCTCCACTCACGCATCAGCCCGGCAGCCTGGGGTCACAGCCTCGCGTCCGCCCCGCCGCCGCTGCCGGCTGCCGCGCCGGTCGCAGGCAGGCTCGCCGCGCCGCCTCGCCGCGCCGCCGCCGCGCCGCGCAAGCGCGCCGCTAGCTATCGTGGCGTCCAACGCAAGCAGGCAAGCAAGCAAGCAAGCAACAGCACGCTCCAACGCCGCGCCGCGCCGCGCCGGCCTGCGACGCGGCCGCCACGCTTCCGTAGCCGCGCGGCCCGCGGCTGCTCTGCTCTGCTCTGCTCTGCTCTGCTCGCCCGCGCGGCGCTCGTCCGCCCGCGGCCGGCGCTCGCTGCCGAGCGCGCGGCGCCAGAGCGCGCGTAGCTGGCCGTCCTGGAGGAGTGCGAGTACGAGCAGCGCGCGAGCAGGCAGGCGCCCAGGCAGCCCGGCGAGCAGTCAGGGAGGCAATCAAGCCGGACGTCGCAGCCTCGCATCCCCAGGTGCGGGTCGCGACCGTCGCTCAGCGCCGTGTCGTGTCGTGTCGTGTCGTCGTTCGGCGAGCAGGCGAGGCGAGCGGACGCGCGAACGGCGGTAGCTTGCGAGCTCGCTAGCTAGCTAGATCGCTGCCTGCGTGCATTGATCGCTCCATCAATCTCGACGGCCAGCCAGCCGGCCGGCCAGAGGTTCGCCGCGGCGCGCGGTAGATTGCATCGCTTCGCTTCGCAGCAACGGGACGAGACGAGACGAGACGAGACGAGACGAGACGTCGCATTCGCGTGCGCCTGGGCTTCGCGCCGTGCCGCGCCGTGCCGCGCCGTGCCGCGCCGTGCCGCGCCGTGCTGCGGAGGAAGCCCTGCTGCTAGCTTGGGGCCGCGGCTTCTGCCTGCGAGCGAGCGAGCGCCCCCGCTCGCGCGCCGCCGCGCTGCAGTCCTGCACTGCCGGCGGGGAGCGTCGTCACGGCGAGCGGGCGCCGCTCGCAGGTCGCGAGCGGCGGTCCCGGACGCGGCGCAGCCGCCCGGCCAGCGCGCCAGCTCGGCTGCGCTCGGGACTCGGCCTCGCGGCAGGCGGCCGGCCTGAGTGAGGCGGGCGGGCACGCAGACGCCCGCCCATCTGGCCGCTCGTTCATCGAGGCGAGACGCGGCCATGGCGGAGCCCAGGACGCGGCTCGCGCCCGTGGCGCGCGTCCTGCAGCAGGAGCAGCAGGTGCTCAGGCTGCAGTGGCAGCAGCAGCGGCAGGCCTGGCGCGGCGCGCTGCCCGTGAGGGTGTCGGCCGCGCACGGCCCGCAGTCGCCGACCAAGGAGCCCGAGACACGCAAGCTTGAGCTCCAGCCGCAACGTCGGGAGGCGCTGCCGCAGGGCGCTCGCGCGAGGCCAGCCGTAGGCAAGCGCTCGCCCTCACGCTGGAGAATGAAGAACTGCGGCAACTGCCACATGGTCTTCGTCGGCGACGACTGCTGCTGCTCCCGCGAGTGCCACCTCTCCCTCGAGCTGCGAGAGCGCCCGAGTGGGGTGGCGCACCTCGTCGAGACCTCCAGCCACAGCAACCGGGCGGCCTCGCTGGCCTCCGGCTATCTCTCCTACGACGTTTGGAACGCCTCCCCTCTCGCAGACTCTGCCAACGAATTCACCTTTACACGTGTCGTCGACAACAGCCAGCCCTCCCCCTTCAACTGAGCTGCCTGCTGTGCAGTTCGCGAGCCTTGCCGCTCTGCCCTGCCCTGCCCTGCTCTGCCCTGCCCTCCTGCCTGCCTGATTGATTGATTGATCCACTACGTACTGTTCACGGCGCCGTGCCTGTGCATCTCCTTGCCCTTGCGCTTGCCAACGAAGCGCACCTCGCCGACACCGCCGGCCCTCCAACGGTTGCGCCAGGTTCGCCGCGCGCTGCAGCCCGCCCCGCCCCACGTCTCGCGCCGCCGCGCCACAGATCAGGGCCCAGGGCCCGCAAGCTTAATTCCTCTCCTCTGGCGCCCCGCGATCGCCTCGAGCTCCGCCTCGTACCCGCCGGCGGCCTCCGCGAGGGACTCCGCCCCGCCGGCGAAAAATCCTGAGGACGCCACCTTACGGGCAGCCGGCGCCCCCCGCCCCAAGCTGGCGCGGGCGGCCCCAGTAAGGCGGCCCCGCGCTCCCACTTCGCTCCTTGCAAGAGTCGAGTTGGCCGCCTGCTTGCCTGCCTTGCTTCGCAAACCCGCCACGCTCCGCCCTCGCTCGCGCCCGCCGGCTCACGCCGCGCGCGGCGGCCGGCCCGGAGGCGAGCAGACCGCGATTCCTGCCGCCACACGCCGCGCTCGGAGCGCTCGCGACGGGGCAGCGCGGGCCGCGACCAGGGAGGCGGACGTGGTCAACAGCAGCCAGGCTTCCTCCGCGCTCGTGCTGTTACGGTCCTTGTCGCCCGCCTCGTGCCTCTCTCCCTGTGCTACTTCTCTCGGATCCGAGGCCGCTACGATGGCGGCGCCGGGCGCGCTCGGCGTCGTGCTGACGGCGCTGCGCAAGTTCAACAGCATGCTGCACCCGGACTACAGGTTCATCCTGCCCGCCATGGCGCGCATGATTACGGCGCCGCAGACGGCAGGCGTCGCGGGCGTCGTCGGCGTCGCTAGCATCGTCGCGGGCGCCGTCGCGGTCAGCCGCACCTGCCGCGCCAAGCGCTCGCGTGCGGCCGACGACCTCGCACTCGTGCCGTGCGAGACCAAGCGCCGTCGCGTTGTCTCCGGCCTGCTCCTCGACGAGACGATCCCTGCGGAGCCCGCCGCGGCCGCCGCGGTCAATGGCGGAGACGAGAACGCCGCCGCCGAAATGGAAGGCGACCATGGGCCCAACGCCCACGAGGCGGCCGCGGGCCTGTCTGCGCTGGCTGGCACCGAGCTGGCGTCCGGTCCCGTGGCGGACGCGGACGAGTCCAGTGAGGTCGTCGCCAGCCTGCAGGCGCTCGGCTCGGGCGGCGAGCTCGCCAAGGACACGGCTAGTTTGGACGAGGACGAGGACGAGGATGGCGACGCCGAGCTCAGCGACGCCGACTCCTACGAGGATGTCGAGGTCGACAACAACGGGCCAGAGCGTAACAACGAGGACGAGGTTGTTCCCGACGATGCAGCGCGCAGCCAAGGCGGGCCTTTCCAGGATAGTGACGACGGCAGCGCCATGGATGTCGAAGTTGAGAGCTGGGACGACGGCGCCAGCGACGAGGGGGATGCCGACACCCTGCAGGTTCGGACTGTGCGTGTGGACACGATGAACACCGCCTTCTCGGAAGACTCGAGCGACGACAATAACGACGACGATGGTGACGACGATGACGGCGATAACAGCAACGACGACGACAACGACAACGATGATGATGACGACGACGACGACGACGACGATGACGACGACGACGACGACGACGACGACGACGACGATGACGAAGCGGCTCTCACGGACGATGACAAGAACGCTGTTCAGAACGGCGCCGCGCGCGCGCGCGGCGCGGCAAGGCGCACGGCGGACTCCGTAGACGAGGACAGCGACGACGAGAGCAACAACAGCGAGATTGGCCGCAACGCAGCTGCGAGCGTCGGCGTCGGCGGGCGCACTGACGCGATGGAGCGTCTGGGGCACTTCAAGAACCCGGACTTCGTGATGATGGCGGGCTACCGCAACTGCACCCACGTGGTTTGCTTCCCGAAGGCGCCTGGTGAAAGGTGCACCTCCGTCCGGGTTGATGCCTTCGACGAGGACGGCGCGTTTAGCAACGCCCAGCGCGAAGCGTCGCACATCCACGTCTACACGGGCGACCAGGACGTCACTACGCATCCCAAGGGCAAGCTGCCCAGGGCTGACGATCACAGCTTCTGCGTTGGGAGCAACAGTCTGGACTCCGACGTCTTCGTCGCCAGCATCAGGCTCTTCAATGAGAGCAACGCCAGGATTGCCCCCGTCACATTGATCGCCGTCACCTTCACGATGAGGCAACACGACGGAAACTCTGTCGATCACCTCGCTCTGATCCGGCGCGCATCGATCACTTCGGACCTGAAGCGGAAGTGTGTCGGGGAGCAGGTCTTCTCTCATCGCGAAGCCGCGGCTCTGTACGACAGCTACAAGGCGATCCTCGACATCATCCCGACGGGCGGCAGCAACCCGGCAGCGGCCAGCCTGCCGCTCAACTACGAAACAGTCTCCAAGGCGCTCATGGATGTCCACCACAAGATGAGCGAGTGTTACAAATACAAGCTCAGCGCTGGCAGGCACTTCGGGGAGGTCTTCCCTGCCGTCGCGATGGCGAGCCCCACGTACGGCACGGCTCCCAGTGTCACCAGGCAGGGCGCCACGGCATCCGGGGCAGCCGGTCGGCGCCGGCTCTTCGACAGGGACGAGTCCTCCGACGAAGATGACGACCTCTCTTCCGACTCGTCCGACTCCGGGTTCGACTGGAACAAGGACCCCCCACGAGTCCCGACGCCCATGCCCGATGCCGTTGCCCCCACGGTCAATCTCGACCTTGCCGCGGACTCCGAGGCAGACTCCGACGACGACGACGACGACGGCGATGACTCCGAAGGCGACGACGGCCCGCACGTTGGCACCCCACGCGCCGCCGTCGGTACGGCCTCGGCCGCAACAACACCCGCGTTCTCGCCCGAGGCCCTCGCCTCCCAAAACCACCCCAAGCTCGCTACCGGAACCATTCCCGCCCCGAGCTTTGTCATCGACCTTTCCTGAGAATGACAGTCATTGAGAAGAGAAACGAGCCAGGTTTGCTCTCACAAGCAAGTGATGTTTGCTCTCGCAAGCAAAGCAAGCGGAACCGCGTTGGTAGTGGTTGTAGAAGATGAAATTGACTCCGGCCTCCTACATCGTTACTCTTTTGTAAGTTAGGTTACAGAACTGCACAGGCTTGCTCTCGCTTGCGTTAATGTGAATGCCCCATGCAGGAGCGCGAGGCGCAGGTGGTGCTTTGGAACTGCATGGGCGGCGGCCGGCCAGCGCGCAACTCCTGCACGCTGAGACTAACCTGATTTAGCAGCGAGTGGTGGCGCCGAATGCCCGAGATGGTCTCGTCGCGCTGCTTGACCGTGGCTTCCGACGCCGCGAGTCGCTCCTGCACCCGTGCAAGCTGCAGCTGCAAGTCCGCGCTGCGCGCCGCCTCCGTCTCTCGCGCCGCCTCGCGCAGTGTCAGCTGCGCCTCCAAGGCAGCGCGAGCGCGCTCTGCCTCCTGCAGCTGAATACGGAGAGTCGCAGCATCCTCCTGCGCGGCACGCGCTCCCTGCTGTGCGTCGGCCACGCGCAGCTCAACACCCTCCATGGCGCGCTGGTGTGCTGCGAGCTGCGCCTCAAGTGTGCTGCGGAGCTCCTCCCGGAGACGCACGGCGGCGCTCTGCGTAGCCTCCTTGTCGCTGCGTAGCCGCTCTACGAGAGCCTGCTCCCGCGCGCCAGCCTCGCCGACCTGGTGCCTCGCCGCCTCCAGCTGCTGCTCAAGGAGGGCGGCCTTTCGCTCCAGCTCAGCTCGCTGGACGCCCGCGCTACGCAGCGACTTTGCTTGCTCTTCGCTCGCTGTGCGAGACGCCTCGGCCTCCACGACGCGTGCCTGCGCACGGTCCAGGTCCCTGCGCTGCGCCCTCAAGGCGGCCGACACCGACTCGCACAGCCGCAACAGCCGCGTCTGACCATCCTCGTCCTTGCTTCGCACTTGCTGCTGCTGCTGCTGCTGCTGCTGCTGCTGCTGCTGCTGCGCCGCAAGCGCATGCGCAAGGATGGTGCACGCGGCCTCGACGTCCTTGGCGGCGTCCTCCTCGGCCGTCAGGGCGCCGTGACGGGCATCCTCGAGCTCCACTGCGAGCTGCGCGTTCTGCGCGCGCAGCGACTGCACTGCAGCGCTACAACTCGCCACGAAGGAGCGCGTGGACCGAAGCAGCGCCGCGTCTTCCTCCAGGTCTTCGGGCGCCAGCTCCGCGGGCGCCATGCTGGGTGTGGTGTGGTGGTCTGCGCGCTTTTGGCGTGCTCAGCTGTCTGTCCCCTCCATGCTTATCACAAGTAGCCGTTAATCGGGGTTGCGCACACCGCGGAGAGTCACTGGCGCAGAGTCACGGCCACGCGGGGTCTGAAGAGTCAGGAGACTCCCTCTGCATTGTTGGATGGACGCTTCAGGTCTAACTTGCTAGGGTGTGTCCCTGCGCTGGCGACGGTCGCGATTAGAGTCATGCTCGCGCCTCTCGCGCTTGTCGCGCTTGTCGCGCTTGTCATGCTCGTCATGCTTTTCGCGCTTGTCACGCTTGTCATGTTTGCCATGCTTGTCACGCTTGTGCTTCTTGTGCTTGTGATTGCTGGACTTGTGTTTGTGTTCCTTCTTGGCCTTTTTGCTCTTCCTGCTCTTCTTCTTCTTCTTGTCCTTGGCGTCACTCGACCGCTCCCGCTCGCTCTTGTGGCGCTTACGGCCCCGCTCCTCCTCCTCGTCGTCGTCGCTGCTGCTGCTACTGTCGCTATCGCCACCACTCCCACTGTGGCTGGCACTGCGACTTCTCCGTGTGGACCGTTCATAATCTCTTGATGCGTCATGCTGACGGCGCTCGCCGCGGTCTGCACCTCGACCGCGCTGCACGGCGCTGGCTGGACGGGTTGCACCAAGGTCGCGTGGACGCTTGAGACCACCTCGCTCGTCTCTTTGTGGCGGCTCGTACGGCGTGCGGCCATGAGCGCCCGAGCCTCGATGTTGACGACCGCCGCGATCGTCGAAGTGACGACGGTCGCCGCCATCGTCGAAACGGCGTCGCTCGCCTCGGGCCACGGCATTCCAGAGGCGCGAGACGGACTGGCTGAAGTCGACTTTGATGCGGCGGTCGTCGATCATGACGTTGTTCATCTTGAAAAAGGCCTCCTGGCACTCCTGGTCGGTGCCAAACTCGATAAAGGCGTACTGCAGCGATTCACCGGAGTCCCTGTCGCGGACAAGGTTGCAGGACTTGACCTCGCCGAAACGAGAGAAGATCAGCTCGAGGTCGTCCTCCTGGGTGGCAGGGTTGAGCTTGCACACGAAAAGCACGTTCTCGGGCGGCTTGACATCGGCGCTCGGGAGGTCGCCAACCATTTCGAGCACGACGGCCCGCGACCTGGCCTCGCGCTCCTTGGCGCGCTTGGCGATCTCCTCCTGCGTCAGACCAGCATTTTCGTCGACGACCTCATCGTAGCCGATGCGCGGCTCGACGGCCTCTTCGCTCGGCCGCCGCGAGGTGTCGTGGTAGGCAGGCGGCGAGGCGGATGCGGCCGTCGCACTAGGCGCCACCGGCAGACCAGGGGGGTCCGCGAACGGGTCGTCCAGCACGTGGGTGGCGAGGATGCGCACGTCGCGCAGCGGGCGCGAGCGCGCGTCGACCTGCAGCTCATTGATGCGCGCCAGAGTTGTGTCAAGGCCCTCGCCAATCTCGCCGAAGATGGTGCGCTTGCCGTTGAGGTGGTTCAGACCGTGCGCGCCCATGGTGACGAAAAAGCTTGAGCCGTTCTGGCCTTGCTGCGGCGACGCCATGGCAACGAGCCCACGGCGGTCGAAGCGCAGTTCGCGCACGAGCTCGTCCGCGAAGAACCGCTTCGCCTTGCGCTCGCCCTCGCTCAGGCCCGGCAGCATGCTCCACACGGCCGCGCCGCCACTGCCCGTGGCTGTCGGATCGCCCGTACGCAGCCAGTAGTTGCGCTGCACGTCAAAGAACAGGTGGCCGTCAAAGTATGCCATCTTGCACAGCTTGATGAAGTTCTCGCTCGCCACCGGGCACTCCTCCGTGTAGAGGTCCACCACGAAGCGTCCGGCCGACGTCTCCACCATCACCGCCATTGCGCCTGCCGCCCGTCGCTGGCGCGCCCACGCGCGCGGGGTCCGCCCGTGCGGCTTTGCTCCTTTGGTTGTCCTCGCCACCTTGACTGTGACAGTGAAGTGCCTGAGGTCAGACCACCCACTCAGGCTGGCACTGGCGAGCGACGAGACGGGCGACGACCCGAACCCAAGCAAGGCACACAGCAACCACTACCCTTGCGACCTCCGAGCGTCTTTTCGCTCGCGGCCTTGCTGCTGCTGTCCCGCGCGTGCATCCCATTTCATTCGAAGAGCAATGAACGCAGCACATGTGACCGGGAGGGCGCTAAGATCATGATGAGCACAGGCCAGCCCACCAGAGGTCGCGAGGCCTTCTGCTCAAGCATCGCCCACTCACTCTCTCGTCACGCTCACTGGCAGGATGGGCTTGCTCTGGAGGCAAGTGGCTTGCTCGCTCCTTTGCTCCAGCTCGCCCAACGAAAGCGAAGTTACACATGCCATGCTCGGCTCGGCTCGCCCCAGCGAGCCAGCCAGCCAGGCGTTGCTAACTCGGAGCGCCGTGCACTGCACCGCAGCCACTGATGAGCTGGCTGGCCCTCGCGTTTGTCCCGAGCAGCTGAGCTCAGGTCCGAGTCTTCGACGTCGCGTCGGCGCCGTTGCAGACCCGAGGTGCCCCGGCCAAGCCAGCACTCCAAGACCCCGAGCGACATCTCCGTGCAGCAAGCGAGCAACTTCTAGCCTAGCGCGAAGACCCAAGTCCCCTGGCGCCGCAGTGGCGCGCCTCCGAGCCGGCCTCTCTCTCTCGGCCGCCCCAGCCTGAGGCAAGCCAAGCTCGTGCTCGAGTTGACGCTCTCAGTCTCCTCGCCGCGGGCGGTTACCGGCGCGGCAGCGTGCACGATATCCTGCGTTCAAACGAGATCAAGCCGCGGGTCGCGGGCGCTAGCGTTTCCGGTAGGCGCGGCCTAGGCGCGCTGGGGCGCGAAACGGTTCCCGGTTCCAGGGGTGCCAGCGGTTCTGGCCCAGCAACCGCCGGGCTCCGCGTGCGCGGCGGCGGCGGCGCGGGGCAGAGCGGCATCGCGCGCTGCGCGGAGGGCGCGGGCGAGGAGCGGGCGAGAGGCGCGGAGGTCCTGCGAGGCGGGCGAGGCGACCCGGACGCGGCTGCGGCGAGCGTAGAGTCGGGCTGCACTGCGGCGGGCGCGGGTGCCGGCGCGGCGGGCGGGCGGGCGAGCACGCGCGTTTGAAAAATGTCGCGCGAGGACAACATCAAGGTGGTTGTGCGGTCTCGGCCGCTCAACTCGGCCGAGAGGGCGGCCAAGACGCCCAGCATGGTGCAGTGCGACCCGGAGCACGGGCAGGTGAACGTGAGCATGGCCATGGGCAGCAAGCGCAGCTCCAAGAAGTACAACTTCGACATGGTGTTCGGGCCGAGGTCGACGCAGAACGAGGTGTACTCGGCGGCGATCCGGCCCGTGGTGGAGGAGGTGCTGCTCGGATACAACTGCACGGTGTTCGCGTACGGCCAGACCGGCACCGGTAAGACGTTCACGATGGAGGGCGACGTGGATAACGCGGAGATGCAGGGTATGATCCCGCGCGCCGTGGATAACATCTTCCGGCGCCTCGAGGCCACGGACGACGCCGAGTACACGGTCAAGGTGTCCTTCTTGGAGCTGTACAATGAGGAGCTGCAGGACCTGCTGTCCGTGACGGACGAACAGAAGCTGCGCATCCTCGACGACAAGTCGCGCATGAGCACGGGCGTGGCCTGCCACAACCTTGAGGAGGTCATGGTGAAGAGCACGGAGGAGATCCTCACGGTGATGAAGAAGGCCATGGCCAAGCGGCAGGTGGGCGAGACGAACCTGAACAAGGCGTCGAGCCGCTCGCACTGCATCTTCAGCCTGACGCTGCACATGCGCGAGACCACGCCCGAAGGCGAGGACCTGCTCAAGGTGGGCAAGCTCAACCTGGTCGATCTGGCCGGCTCCGAGTGCATCGGGCGCTCTGGCGCGCAGAATGTGCGCGCCCGCGAGGCGGGCAACATCAACAAGAGTCTGCTGACGCTGGGCCGTGTCATTAGCGCGCTCGTGGAGAAGACGCCGCACGTGCCGTACCGCGACTCGAAGCTGACGCGGCTGCTCCAGGAGTCGCTGGGCGGCCGCGCCAAGACCTGCATCATCGCCACCGTGGCGCCCTCGGTGCAGTGCTTGGACGAGACGCTCAGCACGCTCGAGTATGCGAGCCGTGCCAAGACGATCAAGAACAAGCCCGAGGCGAACCAGCGCATGACCAAGCGCACGCTCATCAAGGAGTACGCCGAGGACCTCGAGCGTCTGCGCCAGGAGCTCTCGGCGGCGCGCGCCAAGGACGGCGTGTACCTGGCGGAGGAGCGCTTCAACGAGATGACGCTGCAGATCGAGAGCCAGTCGAACCAGATCGACGAGCTCGAGGACGCGCTCGACCAGCGCCAGAAGGAGCTCGCGGAGCTCAAGGACCTCTTCGATGAGACCTCCTCCAAGCTCGAGGAGACTGAGGGCGAGCTGGCCCGCACGGAGCAGGAGCTTGGCGAGACACGCGCCGACCTCTCCTCAACGCGCGACGAGCTGGCCACCCAGGTCACCCTCGTCGAGGAGACGCGCGTCCTGGTCGCGGCACACCAAGCCACCGAGGTGGACCTGCAGTCGCGCGCGCGCGACCTCCAGGGCGTCATCGAGGAGGCCAAGGACGACGTCAGCGGTCTGCACACCAAGGTGGAGCGCAAGGAGGCGCTCGAGGCGCGCAACATGGCGGCCTCGCGCCGCTACCAGGATGCCACGCTCGACACGCTCTCTGGTGTCACGCGCGAGGCCGCCTCCTTTTGCGAGCAGCAGCTGCAGCACCACGCTTCGCTGGCCGCCTCGGTGCGCGCGCTGCGCGACGCGCACAAGGCGCAGGCTGAGGCCGTCCTGCAGGCTGCCGCGCAGCTCGACCGCCGCGCGCGCGAGAGCCTGCTCACCGCGGCGCACGAGACCGTGCCGGCGCTGCGCGAGGCCGCCCAGGCCGACTGGGCGCGCGCCGGCGAGCACGCCGCGGAGCACGCCGAGCAGGTCAGCGCCGCGCTGCGCGAGGCGCAGGCCGGCGCCTCGGCGCCGCTCCAGGCGCTCCTCGAGGACGTCATGACGCGCCAGCAGGCGCAGCTCGACGAGCACGCCGCCGCCGTGGCCGACCGCCTCGCCGCCGCCGAGAAGGACGTCCTCGCCTTCTCCGACCGCCAGGCCGCCGCCCTCGCCGACGTCTCGCGCCGCATCACCTCGGACGCTGAGGAGGGCCGTCGTGCACTCGAGGACCAGGCCGGCAAGGTGCACTCCTTCGTCGCCAAGGAGCGCGCCCGCCTCGAGGCGGCGACCGACACGCTCGCCAGGCAGTTCGCCGTCATGCTCACCGACTTCCGCGCGGAGGCGCAGACCAACCTCGACGGCATGCTCGTCGAGACCCAGGACGCCTGCAAGGCCTCCATCGAAACCATGATCCGCTCAGAGATGCAGACCAAGAAGGAGGTCCAGGCGGTCGCCACCGCCGTCCAGGAGTGGTGCGCCGGCTCCGCCGCGGCCACCGGCTCGCTCAAGGAGACCGTCGCCACCGATGCCTCGGCACTGCGCGCACTCTCCGGCGAGGTGGGCCAGCGCGCTGGCGAGGCGCGCGCTCAGGTCGACGCCCACACTGACTGCCTGCTGCAGCTCGCCGCCGAAGGCAAGTCTACCGCCGACGCGCTGCGCGCCGATGCTTGCAGTGGCGTCGATGCCCGGACCAACGCGCTGCAGACCGACCTCGACGCCTACAGCGCGGCTGTTGCGCAGGACAAGGAGGCCGTCGACGCTGCCGTCAAGACGCAGGCCGACGAGGTGGCGTCCTGGGCCCAGGGCGCCGAGGACGGTGCCAACGTCAACTCCGAGACCGTCAACACCTACGTCACTGGCGCTCAGACCCGCGTCAAGGGTCTGTCGGCAGATTGCTCGCGTTATGTGAACGAGGAGCTCGCCACCGACAAGAGCGGCGGCCGGACGCCCACCAAGAAGCCTTACGCTTACGAGCGCGCCATTCCGCAGACCGCCGCGCACGACGATATTCTCGCCGACTACCGCGCCAAGAAGGCTGCTGGCCTCCTGCCCGTGGACTATGCGCAGCAGCAGCAGCAGCAGCAGAAGCAGTTTGCTGCGGAGGAAGACCAGGCTGGCCCGGAGAACGACGAGGAGGAAGAGGACGGCGACGAGAGTCTCGAGAGGGGCGCCCACGAGGACCGTGAGGAGGATGACGAGAACGAGTCCAAGACGAGCTCGCCATACGCCAAGAACGCGCCGCGCACGCAGCTCGGCGAGATCTCCAGCCGCGCCCTCAACCAGCAGGCCTCGCCGGAGCGCGTGCTTGCCAAGGCGGGCGCCGCCGATGGCCTCGATGAGGAGCTCGAGAACAAGGACCAGGACTCGCTCCGCCTCACGCCGGAGACAATCATGCTCATGAAGGTCTCGCAGCTGCGCAAGCAGCTCTCCTCCATGGGCCTCTCGCAGCTCGGTAAGAAGGAGACGCTGCAGCAGCGTCTCGTTGATGCCTTCGAGGCCAACAACGCGTGAAGGCCCTGATGTGAGGAAGGACCACTTTTCCGCGCTCGCGTATGTGCCAACGCCTGCGCCTGCGCACATGCCTGCACTGCCCTGCACGGTGCGCGCTGCGCCGTGACCACCACCGATGGCCCGCTGCTGCTGCCTGCCCCGTCCGAGTACGACGACTCCGCACATGAAGGTTTCGCTGTCGGATGAGCACACTTTCACCAAGCCATCTGCCCTGTAAACAGCCCTTCATGATTGCCTGCCTGATCAGATGATGATGAGCAAATTGATGAGCACACAAACAGAAAGACTTCTCTTGTTCTGCTCACATGTGAGAGCGAATTGCGTGCGTGCAGCACGTGTCAAAGAATGTCGCGAGTCGTCTCCATTTGCGCTGCGACCCTCAAAGGCTTTTTCTTCTCTTGCCCTGTCTCCGGCGCCTCAGGCTGCAACCACTTGGCCCTTGGAGGGACAGGGGCCCGGTCACACGACTGACATGTGAGAGCAAGACTTCTTCGAATGCGAGTTGCGAGCAGTGCGTGCGTGCGTGCAGCACGTGTCGAACGCAAATCGCAAGCCGTCTCCATTTGCGTTGGGATCGTCAAGCGTTTCCTTTTCTTTTCTTGCTCTGTCTCCGACTCCTCAGGCTGCCGCCACTTGACACAGAGGGACAGGGGCTCGCAGTCCCACCCGGTTCTGTCAACGGGCAAAGCGGCAGCGGCTCCGCCGCCGAGCTGAGTTCTGCACGGCACACACGCCGTCGCTGCGTGTCGTGTCGAGACGGTTTGTTGGTTGGGGCCGTGGCAAGGCTCCGACGCGCGCAGCGCGTGGCAAGGCGGCACTTCGTTCGTTCAAGCGCTGGCGGGGCGCGCAACACGATGGTCCGTGTGGCGCCCACGCCAGCCGGGGCGGCGACGCAGAAAGGGGCACCGCGAGCTAAGGCGACCAGCGGCAGCGACGATTCTGCGGAGGCTGTCTGGCGCGTGGAGGACGATGAGTTTGCGAACGCCTCGCTGCGCACGCGCATCTGGAGCTTTCTGGACGACCCAAGCTCGAGCAGGGGCGCGCAGGCTTTCTCGGTGGTGCTCATGGGGCTCATCACGTTCAACGTGGTTGTCTTTTGCCTGGAGTCACTCCCGCGCTTCTATGCGGAGACCATGAGCACGCAGACCACCGTCTGGGACCAGATTGAGCTCGGCTGCGTCATCGTGTTCACGACCGAGTACGTCTTGCGCCTGGCGACCTGCCCAAACCGCGTGCGCTTCTTCTGGAACTTGCTCAACTTTGTGGACCTGGTGGCCATCGTGCCCTTTTACCTGGAGCGCGCCGCCTCGTTCTTTTTTCTGAACGGCAACACGGCCATCTTCCGGGTTGTGCGCCTGGTGCGTGTATTTCGCGTCTTTAAGATCTCGCGACACCTTTCGTGGATCAAGATCTTCGTGGTTGCGATGCAGAACAGCACTCAGCCTCTCGTCATGCTGCTCTTTGTCATGATGGTGGGCTGTGTCTTCTTCTCGAGCGGAATGTTCTTTATGGAGCGCGGCGAACTCGACGACGGGCGCGGGGTGTACCTGCGCGCGGACGGATCCGAAAGCCCATTCCAGAGCATCCCGGGCACCTTTTGGTGGTGCATTGTCACCATGACCACCGTTGGCTACGGCGACGCCGTGCCCACCACGCCTGGCGGCAAGCTCTTGGCTGCCGCCACCAGCCTCACCGGCATTCTCGTCCTTGCCGTGCCCATTACCGTCATTAGCACGAACTTTTCCGTCGAGTACGAGAAGCTCAAGAAGCAGCGCGCCACAGCACGCCACCGCGCAAATCTGCTTCGCAATCACTTTAAGGAGCGCAAGAGTGGAATTGACTCCATGCAGCTCGAGATCGCCGACCTCGTCAAGCGCGCCTCCCAGGACTTCTTACGCGAGATGGAGGACCTCGCTGAGGTCGCTCGAGAGGAAATGACGCTCGAGCTCCAAGAGCTTGTCCGCATCGCACACGCCAGCCGGCAACGTGACTTGCGTCGTGCTGGTACCAGCGTTTCCTGTGCCCCAACCTCATGACACCCGACATTGCGTCTGACAATGGCATCTTTCCATTTGACAGTAAGAGCGGTGGACCGCGTCGTGCCTGCGCCCAAACAAGCCTTTTACCTGATAGTACGAACGGACAGCATGCCTTTAAGACTCATGCGAATGCGGAAACCCCAGTACCTTGCAAAATCCCAGCACCCTCCCAAACGCAAGCGTCCTCTCCTTTTCTCCTTTCGTCCGACCCAACAACCCCAGCATAAACCCATTCTAGGCCATCGCACGTAGGTCTCCGTGTCCCTCGCGAGTGCTCGCAAGTGTTTGCAAGTGCTTTGCAGGCGCTCGCAAGGGCTTTGCAGGCGCTCGCAAGTGCTTTGCAGGCGCTCGCAAGTGCTTTGCAGGCGCTCGCAAGTGCTTTGCAGGCGCTCGCAAGTGCTTTGCAGGCGCTCGCAAGCACTCGCAAGTGCTTGCACGTCCAAGCCGTCGTCGTCCAAGTCGTCGTCGTCGTCCTCCTCGTCCTCGTCACGTCCACGTCCTGCTCGTCCACTTTCTCCTGTCCTCACCTCCGTCCTCTCTCCTCGTCCTCGTCGTCGTCCTCCATGGCACGTCCAAGCTCGCGCGTCCCCACCGGCACCGACAGCTGCGAACAGCCTGAAGATGAGGGCGGCGGTCGCCGGCCTCCTCAGAAGCCTTAGCAAGAGAAGGCGAGCCGCAGCGGCATTGCTGGGTCCCACCCAGCAGCGGGCGAGGGAAGCTTCACTTGAGCGAGGCCGGGGCGGCGCGCGGCGCGGTTGGGGCGCGCGGGCGGCGGCGCGCGCGCGGCAGTCCGAGAGCGAGCGCGCGGGCGCGGGCGCGGGCGCGGGCGGCGCGGGTCGGTCGGGTCCGGCGCGCGCTTGGGCGGCAGCGGCAGCGGGCGCGGGCGCGGCGCGGCAGGGCGGGCGCGGGCCCCGAGGATGGCGCGCGACAAGAAGGAGAAGAAGGGCAAGGAGGCCGAGGAGAAGAAGAAGGAGCTGGAGGAGAAGGACGTGGAGGAGAAGAAGGACGGCGAGGAGAATGAGGAGGAGGAGAAGATGAACGCGGCGCTGGACGCCGGCGACATCGCGCTGCTCAAGAGCTACGGCCTGGGCGCGTACACGCTGGCCATCAAGGAGGCGGAGAAGGCCGTGGAGACGACGCTCAAGCGCGTGAACGAGCTGGCCGGCGTCAAGGAGTCCGACACCGGCCTGGCGCCGCCGAGCCTGTGGGATCTGGTCTCGGACAAGCAGATGATGCAGGAGGAGCAGCCGCTGCAGGTGGCGCGCTGCACCAAGATCATCGACGCGGACACGGACGAGGCCAAGTACGTGGTGTCCATTAAGCAGATCGCCAAGTTCGTCGTGGCGCTGGACGAGAAGCTCTCGCCCACCGACATCGAGGAGGGCATGCGCGTCGGCGTGGACCGCAGCAAGTACTCCATCAAGATCCCGCTGCCGCCCCGCATCGACGCCTCGGTCTCGCTCATGACCGTCGAGGACAAGCCCAACGTCACCTACGACGACGTCGGCGGCGCCAAGGAGGGCCTTGAGAAGCTGCGCGAAGTGCTCGAGCTCCCGCTCCTGCACCCGGAGCGCTTCACCGCGCTCGGCATCGACCCGCCCAAGGGCGTGCTCCTCTACGGCCCGCCCGGCACCGGCAAGACGCTGTCGGCGCGCGCCTGCGCCAACGGCACCGACGCCACCTTCATTCGCGTCATTGGCAGCGAGCTCGTCCAAAAGTACGTCGGCGAGGGCGCGCGCCTGGTGCGCGAGCTCTTCCAGATGGCGCGCTCCAAGAAGGCCGCCATCATCTTCTTTGACGAGATTGACGCTATCGGCGGCTCGCGCGAGGGCGGAGACAGCTCCAATGACACCGAGGTCAACCGCACCATGCTCGAGATCGTCACCCAGCTGGACGGCTTCTCCGCACGCGGCAACATCAAGGTGCTCATGGCCACCAACCGCCCTGACACGCTCGACCCGGCGCTCATGCGCCCCGGCCGCCTCGACCGCAAGGTCGAGTTCGGCCTGCCCGACCTCGAGGGCCGCGCCCACATCCTGCGCATTCACACCAAGTCCATGAGCGTCGAGAAGGGCATCCGCTTCGAGCTCCTCGCCCGCCTCACGCCCAACACCACCGGCGCCGAGCTCCGCTCTGTCACCACCGAGGCCGGCATGTTTGCCATTCGCGCGCGCCGCAAGGTGGTCACCGAGAAGGACCTCCTCGACGCCGTCAACAAGGTCATCAAGGGTTACCAGAAGTTCTCCTCCACCGCCAAGTACATGGTCTACAACTGAGCGAGACGCTCGGATGCGGGCCCGGACAGCCAGCCAGGACAACCAGCCGCGACAGCCGCCACCGCAGCGTGCGCGAGCACACGGCTTTGTAGAACTACTGATGACGAGGGAGTTGTTGATGATGATGATGATGATGACGAGGACGACGCGACGATGGGCGATTGTGATGATGATGATGATGAGGAGGAGGAGGAGGATGACTTGCCCTGCACGTAGCACGATCTTGCTGGCCAAAACGAGCTACCTTTCGCGAACTTGGTAGTAGCCGGTGGGTGGTACGCCCTGCCCGTGCGCGCGGCTGAGCGCGTCTGCGAGCGAGCAAGCGCACACTCTGGCCGTCCCAACACAAGTAGCCAGAGATTACATACCGCGGCAGTTCTCCGACACGCAGGCCTGGGGCGCTTGCCGCGCTGCGCCGCGCTGCGCTGCGCTGTAGTGCTGTGCGCGCGTGCCTCTTGGAGTGCGACTTCGTCCTCTCCTTGCGTGCGTGCGCGCGCGCGCGCGAGCGGCGGCGGCGACTATGGGCAATGCGGGGAGCAGGGGCGCGGCCTTGTCGCCGCGCGTGTCCGCCAAACAGTTGCTCGGGATCAAGGACAACGCAGCGGCCGCGGGCGTGGAGCTGCACGTGCACACGGCAGTCACCCAGGTGGCCACGGGCGACCTGCTCAACGGGTCCGTGCGTGTCACGCAGCGCAGCGAGGACAAGCCAGCTGCGCAGGCTGCCGTGGTCGCGCACCTCCACGTGCAGCTCGTGCGCATCATCACCACGCATTGGGGCCCGGTGCGGCCCGTGCACGTTACGGAGGAGGTCGTGGGAGACGCCGTTCAGCTGGACGTCAACGGTGGCAGCTACGAGATTCAGATTCCTGCGAATGCCCCCGCCTCGGTCAAGGCAGACCCGCGCCACGCGACGACGGTCCAAGTCCGCTACGCGGTGCGCGCCGTGGCGCTCTGCGGCGGCGGCGCCAAGGCGCAGCGCGATGCAGTCATCCAAGTGTACTCGCTGGCGCCTGCTGATGCCGAGTCGGCTGCGGGCCAGCAGGTGGACGTGGACCGCAACTTTGGCGGCTGCTGGGGCTGCCTGACGCGCGACAGCTCCGGCTGGATGAAGCTGCAGGTCAGCGTCGACAAGACTGCCTTCGCGAACGGCTCCGAGGCCGTCATCTCGTATGAGACCGACAACGAATCCTACTACACGGTGCGCAAAATTTCGTGTTGCCTGGTAGAGACGCAGCAGATCGGCAGCGGGCGCGCCGGGCGCCGCTTCGAAGCGCGCGGCGTCGCCGTGCAGGTCGACCCAGGGCTCGGCCGCGGCGCCTCGCCAGCCGGCGAGCTGCACCTGCCCATCCGCTTCGAGCGTCCCACCGTGAGCACTCGCGACCTGCGCATCTCCCACACCATCAAGGTGCTCGTGCGCACCAACCATGCGCAGAGCCGCGCGCTCGAGGTGGCCGTGCCCGTGACGTTGTACGGCCGCCCCGACGCGCGCCCCGTGGAGCAAGTCGCTCTCCTCGCGCCTCCTGACCAGTAAAGTAGAGGCTACCTTGGTTGCAGATCATCTTCAGTTTGTGTAAGGATTGTTACGAATCAAACGACCGGGCACGGACACATACGTCAGCTCCTCCGGAGGGCCCCGGACAGACGCCTGGACAGGCGCTTGGACAGCCGGCCTGTGAGCCGCAGGGAGGCGCGCCCGGTGAAACGCTGGAGGAGCTGCTCACGCCGCGCGACCGGGCCCACGCCCATGGCGTGCAGGCTGGCGTCCGTGAGGAGCGCGCAGTCCGCGATCTTGGTCAGGTCGTGGTTGTAAAAGGCCACAACTACCTCGCGCGGCATGTCCATGTCCTGCAGCAGCACGCGAGCCAGCTCAGAGGACGTCACAAATTTGAGAAAGGCCACGGCGTCGTCACGACCCTTGGCTCGCGCCACCTCGAGCGCGTTGTCGCCCCACGACAACGTGAGGGTCGGGTCGGCGCCCGCCACCCAGCACAGCTTGACGCACTCCAGGAGCCCCTTGCGCGTGTGAAAGGGCTCTACTGGCGCGTAGCAGGCCAACATCAGCGCGGTGTAGCCGTCCTGCTGCCGCGCGTCCAACTCCACGCCGCTCTCAATGAGCATCTGCGCCGTCCCGGGCTGACTGTTGCGGCATGCGAACATGAGCGCGGTCCAGCCGTCCTGCGTCTGCAGGTCCAGCGCCGCCCCGTGCTGGATGAGCAGGGACGCTGTCGCCGGCTGATCGCACCCGCACGCGAACATGAGTGCGGTCCACTGCTCGTCGGTCTGCAGGTCAAGGTCGGCACCGCGCTCAATCAGCACGCGTGCCGTCGCAGGCTGGTCGAACCGACATGTGAACATGAGTGCGCTCCAGCCGTCCACCTCCTGCAGGTCCACCTGGACGCCGCGCGCGATGAGCGTTTGCGCGATGCCCGGCTCGTCGTACCGGCACGCGTACATGAGTGCGGTCCACCCGTCCGTGTCCGCCAGGTCGAGCTTGGCGCCGTGCTCAACCAGCCACTGCGCGATGGCGCTCTGGCCGCCCGAGTCCGGGTGCATCGCCCACATGAGCGGCGTCTTGCCTAGCCTCGTCACGGCCGCGTCCAGCAGGCTCGGCTCCTCCTTCACGGCGGCCTGTACGCCGGCCAGGTCGCCAAGCTTAATCAGCTCGTACATGTCCATGGCAGCGCTCGCCCGGCCAGCAAGTCCGTGCCTCGGCTGGCCGCCGCCCTGTGCCGCGAGGCCGTGCGGCGCACCTCGCGTCTTTGCAGCGCCGCGAGCGCGGCGATCTCTCGCGGAGTCTCGGGCAGTCTCTCTGCAGGTTCGGCGGAGAGCGGGCGTGCTTGAAGTCGCGCACCTGCACCGTGACGCACTGCACGTGCGCAGCTACCTGTCAAATTGCACACGCTCGCAGACGAGCACTGCACTGCAAAAGCCTGCCAAAGGTCTCAGGCTTTGCAGGAGGCGGGGAGGCGCCGACTCCGAGAGCGCTGGCAGCGGCGCAGCGCCAGCGAGCGGCGCGAGGTGCCCTTTTGCTCCCACTGCAGGCCTTCCAATGACGCCGAGACGGTACTGGAGGCCACTGAAGGCCGCCGGGCGAGCAATGGCAGGGGAGCAGCAGTGTTGCGGGTCGAAGTCGAAGATAGGATTGCAGGGTATCAGGATCATCACCGGATGTCGTGCCTGCGCCAAGCGCGCCTCCAGGAAAAGGACTTGTGCAACGCTGTGGGCTGTGGCGTGCTCAACCGATTCCATCACCGCTTCGTATCATTCGAGGGCGGAGTGTCGCGGGCACCTCGCGCTGTCGTAGCCGCCAGTCTCCGACTCGCGAGCACCTCGCGCTGTCGCCGCTGCCGTAACGTTAGCCGCCTTTCTCCGACTCTCTCATGTCAGTGTCCGGTCCAAGGAAAGTATTTCGCTATCACAAGCCATCATCGCACACGCCCACGAAACCCACCTCTTCACGACTCCGAGTCGAGCCAGAGCACCACCGTGCGGCCGCCACTGGCAGCCTTTCACGCGCAAGCCCCGCCAGTGCGGCCACGCCCCGCACAAGCACGCTCGTCCTCTCATTCCTCGCTCGCTCGTCGTCCCAGCCTCTCCTCGCCGCGAGCCATCTCCGCCCGACCGCCTAGCCAAGCTCCATCCGCCGCTGCCCTCCAGATTCATCTCCAAGCCCTCCATTCCCTCTTCGTCAGCCTTGGAGCGCAGCACACGAGGTCCACCTCCATCGTCCCAGCCTCTCCTCGGCGCTCGCCATCTCCGCTGGCCAAAGTCCATCCGGCGCTGCCCTCCAGGTCCATCTCCGAGCCCTCCTCCACCTCCGCGCCCGCCTCCAAGCGCAGCGCAGCACGACCTCGGGGTCCACCGCCTCCAGGTGCAGGTCCTCGTCCAGGTCCACCTCCATCGTCCCGTGCGAGCCCGCTGCTCGCTGCTCGGGACAGCGGCAGGCCGTCGCGGCGGCGGTTAGCACGGCGGCGCGGCGGCGCGGGCGGGCCGGGCAAAACCGCTCGGGTCGCGCGCGGCGGGAGGGCAGCGCGGCGCGGCGCGCGGCGGGAGGGCGGGCGCGAGCGCGCTGCGGGCGGCGCAGCTCGGGTCGGCGCGGCAAGGCTTGGTCGCCGGGCGAGCACACAGCATGGCGGGCGATGATGGCGGCGGCGGCGCGGCGGCGACGCCCGCGGCCGAGGCCGCCGCGCCGGGCGCCGCGACGGAGGGCAACGCGCGGCGGCTCATGATCCGCGAGATGGTGCTGGAGAACTTCAAGTCGTACGCAGGCGTGAAGCGCGTGGGGCCGTTCCACGAGCGGTTTAGCGCGGTGGTGGGGCCGAACGGGAGCGGCAAGTCGAACGTGATCGATGCGCTGCTCTTCGTGTTTGGCAAGCGCGCCAAGAAGCTGCGGCTGAGCAAGGTGTCCGAGCTGATCCACACGTCAACGGCGCACCCGGACTGCCCGTACGCCAAGGTGACGGTGTACCTGCAGGAGATCGTGGACCGGGACGACGGGAGCGAGGACGGCTTCGACGTCGTGGAGGGCTCGCAGGTGGAGCTGAGCCGCGTGGCGGAGCGTAGCAACAAGTCCGAGTACTTTGTGGACGGCAAGCGCGCGACGTTCGCGGAGGTGGCGGCGCTGCTGGAGAAGCGCGGCATCGACCTGCACAACAACCGGTTCCTGATTTTGCAGGGCGAGGTGGAGCAGATCTCGCTCATGAAGCCCAAGGCGCAAACGGAGCATGAGGAGGGCCTGCTGGAGTACCTGGAGGACATCATTGGGTCAAACCGGTACCTGGAGGCGATCGAGGAGGCCGGACAGCAGGTGGAGGGCCTGACTGCGGCGCGCGGCGAGAAGCTGGCACGCGTCAAGGTGGTGGAGAAGGAGAAGGACGGCCTGGAGGAGGCCAAGACCGAGGCCGAAGAGTTCCTGCGCAAGGAGGCCGCCCTGGTGCAGTCGCGCGCGACGCTGACGCAGGTTCGCATCGCGGCGTGCCGCAAGGAGCTGCAGGCGATGCACGAGAAGCGCTCGGCGCTGGCGACGCGGCTGTCGGAGGAGGAGGAGGCCGCCGCCGAGGCGGAGTCGGCGGCAGGCGGCGCGGAGAAGGAGGCCGCGGCGCACGCGGCCGAGCTGAACAAGGCGAGCGCGGCGCTGGAGGAGCGCAAGGCGGCCTTTGCGGCGCTGGAGCGCAAGGACATTGAGCTGCGCGAGGACATCAAGCACGCGCAGTCGCAGGCCAAGCGGCTGCAGACGGCCGTGACGAAGCACGGCAAGGCGGCCGAGAAGCTGGAGAAGGCGGCTCGCGTCGCCAAGGAGGAGACAGCGCCGGCGCTGGAGGAGCGCGCACAGGAGCTGGGCGAGGAGCGCACGCGCGTGGAGGCCCAGCTCGAGGAGGTGTACGCCTCGCTGCAGGAGGAGTCGAGCGAGGTGCGCGCCGAGCTGGAGGCGAAGCAGGGCGACCTGGCGCCGCTGAGCGAGGAGGTTGCGGCCGCCAAGTCCAAGGTGGACCTGCTGTCCACGGAGATGGAGCTGGTTCAGGCCGCCACGCGCGAGCACGCCGACCAGGTGGCGAGCGCGCGCGAGCGGCTGCAGGAGGTGCAGGCGGCCGCGGCCTCGCGGCCACAGGAGGTGGCGCGCGCCGAGGAGGACCTGGAGCGCGCCAAGGGCGAGGCGGCACGCGGTGAGGAGCAGGCGCGCGAGCTGGCGGCGCGCGAGGAGAAGCTCGAGGCGGAGGTGTCCCGGGCGCGCACGCGCGCCGAGGGCGCCCGCGCGAGGCTCGCGCAGGCGGCCGGCCGCGGCGCGATGCTGACGCGGCTGGCCGAGGCCAAGGCAGACAAGCGCAGCCCGATTCACCGCGCCGGTCTGCACGGGCGGCTGGGCGACCTGGGGTCGATCGACCCGACGTACGACGTGGCCGTGTCGACGGCGTGCCCCGGGCTGGACTACCTGGTGACGGACACGACGAGCGGGGCGGAGGCGTGCGTGGACTTTCTTCGGCGCGGGCAGCTGGGGCGCGCGACCTTTGCGATCCTGGACAAGCTGGAGCACCTGCGCGCGCGCATGGACAAGTGCGGGCCGACGCCCGAGGACGTGCCGCGGCTGATCGACCTGGTCCAGGTGCGCGACGAGCGCTTCCGGGTGGCGTTCTACTTTGCGATGCGCGACACGCTGGTGGCGCGCGACCTGGACCAGGCGGTGCGCATCGCGTACGGCGGCGAGGGCCAGTCGCAGTCAGGCAGCGGGAGCGGCGGCAAGTCCAAGGCGATGTGGCGCGTGGTGACGCTGCAGGGCCAGCTGATTGATACCTCGGGCACGATGTCGGGCGGCGGGCGCTCGCTCAAGCGCGGCGGCATGCGGCTTCTGGCGGAGACCAAGTCGGCGCAGCGCAGCGGCGAGTCATCGTCGGACCGCGCGGGCGAGGCGGGCGGCGAGGGGGCCGAGGACGAGGACGAGGAGGATGGCCTCATGTCGCAGGACAAGGTGGACCAGCTGACGCGCAGCGCTGAGGAGCTGGCGCAGGAGCTGCGCGAGGTGCGCGCAAGCAAGGCGCAGCGCGCCAAGGAGCGCGCCGCGGCGGGCAAGCAGGCGCAGGAGCTGGCGCGCCTCATTCCCAAGATGCGCGTCGAGGTGGACGAGCTGGCCAAGCAGGAGCGCGTCCTGCAGGACACGATCGCGGAGCTGGAGCCCAAGTGCGAGCTGTCCAAGAGCGACGCGGACCGGCTGCGCAAGCTGGAGAAGGAGCAGGCCGGCCTGCAGAAGTCGTACGATGCGGCACGCGCCAAGCTGGCCGCCGTGGAGGCCGACACGGCCTCGCTGCACAAGCGGCTGAACGAGTTGGGCGGGCCGGCGCTCAAGAAGCTCAAGGACCGCCTGGAGGAGATCCACGCCGAGCTGGAGGCGAACCGCAAGGCGCAGAACAAGGCCGCGGCCGAGGCCAAGGCTGCCGCTGCCAAGGCGGACAAGGCGCTGGCCGCGCAGCGCGATGCCGAGGCTGAGGTGACGGCCAATGAGGAGCGCGTGCAGGAGCTCAAGGCGGAGCTCAAGACCACCGAGGATCGCGCGCTGGAACTCATGCAGGAACTGGAGCAGGTCAAGGCGGAGCACCGCGAGGCGAGCGACCGCCTGGCCGCCGTGCGCGGCGCGCTGGCTGACCACAAGGCCAAGGTCAACAAAGCGAGCAAGCTGCTAATTGACATGCGCAACCAGCTCACGCAGTACGACGACCACGACGTGCCGTACCACACGCGCCACCTCGACACGCTCGAGGCCGATTTGCGCAAATACGCCGCGCGCTTCGCGCAGGTTGTCCAGGACCGGGCGACCGGCGACGAGCAAGACGAGCAGGGCGAGCAGGGCAGCGGCGAGCAGGACGGGGGCGAGACCACGGCCGCTGCCGAGGGGAATGCCGCGAACGACGAGACCAAGACAGACGGGGAGCAGGCCGAGCCCATGGACGAGGATGAGGACGAGGAGGAGCTTGAGGACGGCGCCGACAAGAACAAGCCGGCCAAGAACAGCAAGGTTGCAAGCGCGAGCATGACGCTCAAGATCCTGAGCGATGAGGAGCTGGACGAGGTGGACATCGACCGCCTGAACGTGGACATCCGCATCCTGGATGAGGACGTCAAGAAGCTGAGCAACAGCGTGAACCTGGGCGCCATCCGCGAGTACCTCGCGCGCGAGAAGGACTACAACGCGCGCGTGCAGGAGCTGGATGAGGCAACTAGGGAGCGCGACGCAGCGCGCGACGCCTGCGAGGTGCTGCGCAAGAAGCGCCTCGCCGAGTTCATGGCCGGCTTTTCGCATATCACGCTCAAGCTCAAGGAAATGTACCAAATGATCACGCTGGGCGGCGACGCCGAGCTCGAGCTCGTCGACTCGTGCGACCCCTTCTCCGAGGGCATCGTGCTCACGGTGCGCCCGCCCAAGAAGTCCTGGAAGCAGACGGCTAACCTCAGCGGTGGCGAGAAGACGCTCAGCTCCCTCGCGCTCGTCTTCGCGCTGCACCACTACAAGCCCACGCCGCTCTACGTCATGGACGAGATCGACGCCGCGCTCGACTTCAAGAACGTCTCCATCATTGCCAATTACATCAAGGAGCGCACGCGCGACGCTCAGTTCATCGTCATTTCGCTCCGCAACAACATGTTTGAGCTTGCCGACCGCCTCGTTGGCATTTACAAGACCCACGACGCCACCAAGTCCATCTCCATCAACCCGGCCAAGATTGCTGCTCTCAACAACGCCAACTCTCTCGCGCCGCGCGCCCCGCTCACCAACCTCTCCAACAGCAATGCCGCTACTGCCAGCACCTGAGAGGCTTGGCGAAGGTGGGAACATGCACAGCGAGAGAGAGAGAGACAGAGAATGAGAGTGAGGGCGAAGAATTTGAGAGAGCTCCTGCCCATGTTGCATCAAAACAAAACACACAACGGAATTTGAGACATGCTTATGAAAATCTTGTGCCGAGGGCGAGGTATGTGAAGTCGGAAGGTGATGACTCTCGCAGATCGCATGGCGCATGTAGCTGAAGCTCTCTTGGTGTTATTCGGGTACCACACAAGCCATGGCTTGCCTGGCGTGCGCTGCGCGCTGCTGAAAGTAACGCACAAATCATCACCTTGTCTGTGCTGATCGCGCTTTGTTGACGAGATCAAAATTGCTGGCTTGGATGTGAAGTAGAAAGGTGATGACTCGCAGAAGGCATGGCGCAAGTAGCTTTCTTGGTGAAACACACAAGCCATGGCTTGCCTGTCGTGCGCTACGCGCGCTACGCGCGCTTCTCGCGGGAGTCTCGCCTGAGCTTGAAGAACTACCGATAGATGGCTCGGAAAACGCGTGCCAGGAAGCCCCGCGTAAGTCTCGACTGCCGGGACATGCCGGCCGCAGCAGAAATTAACCTGCGATGAACTGGCCGTCCGCCCTGGGTGGAACAGCAGCACTCACTGTCAGTGTCAATGCAGACGGCAGACGCGCCACGAGCCAAGTCTCGAAGAAAGCAACATCAAACAGTGTAATCTCTGATTGTATCTGCACAAAGAGCAGAACGCGTTTACTTGGACATCATCATGCGCACGAACTCCTCATAGTTGATCTGGCCATCACCGTCGATGTCGGCCTCGCGGATCATCTCGTCGCACTCCTCGTCGGTGAGCTTCTCGCCGAGGTTGGTCATGACGTGGCGGAGCTCGGCGGCCGAGATGAAGCCGTTGCCGTCCTTGTCGAAGACCTTGAAGGCCTCGATGATCTCCTCCTCCGAGTCGGAGTCCTTCATCTTGCGGGCCATCATGGTGAGGAACTCCGGGAAGTCAATGGTGCCGTTGCCGTCGGCGTCAACCTCGTTGATCATGTCCATGAGCTCGGCCTCGGTCGGGTTCTGGCCCAGGGAGCGCATCACGGTGCCCAGCTCCTTGGTGGTGATGGTGCCATCGCCGTCCTTGTCGAACAGGGAGAACGCCTCCTTGAACTCAGCAATCTGCGCGTGCACGGGGTCGGTCAGTCAGTCAGCTGTGTCTTTTCCCCCAAACCCCCCTCGAGCCGAAGCCGAGCGGGGCTGCGTGCCCTTGCGCCCGCGCGCGCGCCCTCTTCCCTCCCCCGCCCGCGGTCGCTGCCCGCTGCCCGCTGCGCTCCGCCTCGCCAGCCTGGCCGGCCTTCCTCGGCGCGCGCAACCGCCGAGCTCCTCCACGAGCGAGCGAGCAAAGCAGAGCAGCGCATCGCATCTCGTGCGAGCCCATCCCGCATGCGCAGCGCGCGACGCGGGCGCGGCGGGCCGCGCGCGCGGCGGGCGCGGCGGGCGCGGCCTTCTCGCCGGCCGGAGCCTGCCTGCGTACGTACCTGCTCCTCGGTCAGCTGGTCCGCCATGGTGCTGGAGTAGTGCTAGTCCTGGGCGAGCTGAGGCGGCGGCGAGATCGATCGATGCGAGTCTGGCGCCGAGTCTTCGGTTGCGCGGGCGAGGGCGGGGGCGCAGGCCCGCCCCGCAGCGCCCGCAGCGCCCGCACGGCCCCCCTCGCCGCGCCCCGCACCGGCCTCGTGCCGGCCCTTCCGCGGGGTGCGCCAGGGGGGCGCTGCGGCGGTCGCCGGCCCCGCACCGCCGCCCTCGCATGCGGCTCCCCCTGCCGCCTCCCCCTGCAGCGGCCCCGCACCGCGCCCCCGTGCGGGCGCTCGCGCCGCCCGCGCCGCCCCGCACCGCCCCCGCAGCCCCCCGCACCTCCAGAGCCGGCCTATTCGCCGCGCTGGCCAAGCGCCCCCCCGCAACCGCCCTAACGAACGGCTCTCCTGCTTGCGCCCTAGCTAGTCCTGCGCCGCGCGCGATAGTCCGCCAACCGCCCCCCCGCTGGCCGGCCGCCGCTGCCCGCCCGCGCCGCTGCCCGCCTGCGTAGCTCGCGAGCGAGCGAGCTACCGCCTGGGATCAGCTGACAGGCCCCCGCCCGGCCCCGCCCGGACTGGCCGCCCCGCCGGGCCTTCGTTCGCCAGCGAGCGCCGTACTGCCCAGCGGCCTGCTTCAACTTGCCTGCACTTGCCTAGCTAGCTTGGGCTTCGTTCGCAGCGAAGCCGACGGAGCGCGGCGCTCTAACTATGCACAACTTGAGAGCGGCGCTCAGCTCCGACGAGCGCCGCAAGCCCACGCTCGTTACCTCGCCCGCTCGCTAACTACACCTCGCTCGCTCGCTCGACCTCGCTCGCTCGCTACCTCGCTCGCTACCTCGCAACTAGCTAGCTACCCGCTACCTCGCTCGCGCCTCGCGCCTCGGCGGCCTCGCGCTCACGGCAGGAAACGGGGCGCGCGCCGCGCGCGCCGCGCGGCCTCGCGGCCTCGCGGCCTCGGCCGGGCCTCCAAGTTGACTGTGCGCTCACTGGCAACCTCAGGCTGGCTGGCCGCTGTCCGCGCGCCGGGGTCGCTGCGGCGCCGCGCAGCGTGCGCCGCTTGGAGTCTTGGACTCGGACTCGAACATACATGCGCCAGCACTGCATGACCGTATAGTTATGTCATGTCCGAGTCAGCAGGCTCGCCCGGCCGAGCTTTCTTGCTTGCAAAGCCTTGCAAACAACGCCTGTTCATTCGCTCGCTCGCTCGCCCCGCCCGCCCCGCTCGCTTGCTTGCTCGCTTGCTTGCTTGCTCGCTTGCTTCCTCGTCAGCGCAGCTCAGCTGTTGACGATAAATTTTGCCCTCCGCGCTGCAGCGGCCTAACTGTACGATAGGCCGCTTCTCCCACCCGCCTTCGTCACGTCGGCGCCGGCGGCGCGTCTCCGCCGAGGCGCGCGCGGGCCCGCCGCGCCGCGGCGCCGCGCCGCGCCGGCCGCCGGCCGCGGCCGTCCCGCCGGGCTCTCGCGCGGTCGGGCTCGCCGCGCCCGCGCCGCCCGCTCCGCTGCTCTCGGCGGCGGCTGCCCGCCGCTTGACGGCTTGGCCGGGCTTGGAGGCTTGCTCAGGCTTGTTCTGCGCCGCGCCTTCTTTTGCCGGCCGGCCCCGCTCGCGCCGCGCAGACAGAGCCCGCTGCGCTGCGCTGCTCGCGGCCGGCCGCAGCGCGGGGCGGCGGCCGCGGCGCGAGGCGCGAGCGAGCGCGAGCGCGCGAGCGCGGGGCGGCGGCCGCAGCCAGCCCGCCAGCCGCGCCCGGCGGCGCCGGCGCCGGCGGCCGGCGCAGCGCGAGCCTCGCATGTCGATCTCGGTCTCGGCTGCAGCGCCCGCGCCGCGCCTCCCGTCGCCTGCTGGCCGCAAGCGCAAGGTGCCCGAGCCGACGCTGGCGGCCGCGTCGCAGCCGCACGCAGCCCCGCTCCCGCCCCAGCAGCAAACGCAGCACGCCCAGCTGCAGCAGCTGCAGCTAGCCACCAACACCAACAACAACAACTTTACCACCACGCAGCAAACGCAGGCCACGCAAGCTCCCGGCCCGCAGCAGCAGCCGCAAGCGCAGCAGCCGCAGCCGCAGCCGCAGCCGCAGCCGCAGCAGCAAAGCACGCTGCAGGCGCAGGCGCCAGCGCCGCAGGCGCAGGCGGCGGCCGGAGCCACCGCAGTCACGGCCAAGGTGCCTCCGCAACCCGCCCCGCCCCTACAGCAGCAGGACACGCAGCCGTCGACCATGGCCTATGCCGCGGCCGGCTGTACGGGGTCCAGCAAGGCGCCCACGGCCAAGAACGGCGGGCTCAACGAGGACCGCTTCCAGATCGCCAATCTGCGGCTGGAGCGCCACGACGACCCGAATGCGCTCTACGTGGGCGTCTTCGACGGCCACGGCGGCCCGGGCGCCTCCTCCTTCCTCTTCGATCACTTCCTCCAGAGCTTCAACTCGGTGCTCGCGGACAATCACGCGGACGCGCCGCTCGAGGAGCTCCTGCATCAGAGCTTCATGCAGGCGGACCGCACGCTCTACGATGACGTGGAGCGTCTCGGCCGCGAGTTCGCACATCTGCGCGAGGAGCGCTGCAAGTGCAACTTCTACCGCGAGTCGCCCTGCAGGTGTCTGCGCGCGCCGCGGTCCGCGCACGAGGGGAGCACGGCCACCGTGTTGCTCTTCACCAATCAGCGGCTCTATTGCGCCAACGTCGGGGACTCCGAGGCGCTCCTCGTCACCAAGAGTGGCTTCATCCGCAGCACCAGCGACGCCGGCTGCCGTGACTTTGACTCCACCGGCTCGCGCTCGGCGCTCGCGCCGCCGCAGCCGCCGCCTCTCATGCCGGCGGCTGCCGACTTTGCAGCGGCGCCCTCGGCCGCGGCCAATCACCACTTCTTCGCGCACCAGCATGGCCAGCCGGGGCAGGCCGGCCAGCTCGACCCGCACGCTGCGCCGCAGCACCTCGCGCCGCCCTCGCTTCTGCAGGCGGCCAATCAGCAACTCCAGGACCTCGGCAGCGGCACCAACGACACCACCAACAACAATGATAGCAACCTGGCGAACACCCTTCACAGCAGCAGCATCAGCAGCGACACCGGCGACGTCGGCGGCGGCGGTAGCAACAATAACAACAGCAACAACAACATCGGCATGGCGGCCCAGCAACCTCAGCTAGCGCAGGCGTTCGCGGCGGCAGCACCGCAGCCGCCGCTGCCGAATGGCCAGCAGCACCCGCAGCAAGCGCACGAACCGCTGCTCGTCCTCCGACACGTAGAACCGGGGTGTCCCGAGACGCCCAACCTGCGCGCCGAGACGCTCACCATCGCCGACACGCCTGTCCCGGATATGCTGAACGAAGATTACATCCGCGTCAAGCACATCGCCGAGACCCGCGTGCGCCGCAAGGCGTCCAAGACGCGCTCTTCGCGCTCCGACGGCATCCGCCGCGGGCCGTCGTCGCGCCACAACTACGTCGCGCTCGAAGGCGCACACTCGCTCAACATGACGCGCGCCTTTGGCAACTTCGGCCACAAGGTCTTCTCCCAGGAGGATCCTCGCATCGTCGTCGAGAGCCAGTCCCCCATCATCGTGCGACCGCATGTGAACATCTTCGAGCCTGCCTTCAAGGACGACTTCCTCTTCCTCGTCGTCGCCTCCGACGGCCTCTGGGACAACCTGCGCAAGGACGAGGTCACAGACATCGTGCGCGAGCACTGCGTCAAGCGTCTCGCCACGCTCCCGCCCGACCCGGCGGCCGTTCCCGCCTCCTCGGCTGCCTCCTCCCCCACCGGCTCGGCCACCTCGCCGTCCTCGGCCCCATCACCGGCGGCCCTGCTCTCTGCCCTGGCCGAGGGCGCTGCGGAGGACCTCCTCGCTCACGCGCTCACCAGGAACCGCAAGCTCGACGACATCACTGTCGTTGTCCTGCTCTTTGACACCGTTCTCACCCACCTGCGCTCCTAGCTTCGCCTGGCCGGCCGGCGGGCCGCCCAGCCAGCCTGCCTGCCTGCCTGCCTGCCTGCCTGCTGTCGCCGCTGCTCGTGCCGCAGCTCTCGCCCATGGCCGCCTCGCCGCCCATTGTAAGCACTACTTTACTAAAGGCTCGAATCGATGCGCCCTGCCTTGCCTTGCCTTGCCCCGCTTGCCAGACGTCGCTTTCGTAATTTGCTGCTGCTGCTGCTCCTCCTCCCGGTCCTCGTCCACGTCCACGTCCACGTCACGCCCGCAGGCTGCTGGCTGCTGCCCACTTTGATTTACAGACAGTTAGGTTGTCGTGCCGCGGCGAGCGGCCGCGGCGCGCTGGCTGGTGCCCCTAGCTAGCTAGCGCCCAGGCTGGCCGCAGTGGCCGCAAGGGCGCCTTTCGGAATGGCGCTGTTGCCGCAAGTGGGCGCTCGGCGCGGCGCACTGCGCCAGAAACTTTCGCGGCGGCGGCGCCGCAGACCGCCATCGACAGCCTGACTCGGAGCTAACCACCAAGGTACGTCCGTCTGCGGCGCGGCCGCGGCGGCGCGGCGCGGCGCGGTGCGGCGCGGCCGCAGCGCCGCGCACGACGCTCGACGCTCGCGCGCGCGCGCGCGCGCGCTCGCGCACGAGCCCGCGTCCACTTGGGGCCGGAGGGGGGCGAGGCGGAGGAGGGAGCGAATGGCAGAGCTCGCGATCGCGCGCCGCGTCTCCGAGGACGCCGCCGTCCGCCCGCTGCCCTGCTGAGCGCGCGCGCGCCAGCCGGGGCGCGGCGGAGGTCGCGCGGCTCTGCGTGCGCGCCTTGCCCTCGGGCTTGGCCGCCGTTCCCCGCGGCGCGTCTCAGGCGCACGGGAGCGGGATGGGAACCGGGAGATAGTTAACGACCTCCGAGAGCGAGCGCCTCGGAGGAGCGCGTTGCGCTCCTGGCAGGGGAGCGAGAGCGGAGCAGAGGAGCGGCGCAGCGCGCACGGCAGACCTGCATCAGCGGCGAGCGCAGAACACTGACGCGACCGGCGAGCAGCATCAGCAGTACCAGCAGCAGACCAACGAGCAAACAGACAGCAAACATGTCGGACGGTGTCAAGAAGGAGGGCGGCGTCAAGGGTGAGACCCTGCAGATCAAGGTCCGCGACCAGAACGGCGACGAGACCGTCTTCAAGATCAAGACCAGCACCAAGATGAGCAAGGTCTTCGAGGCTTACGCCACTCGCAAGGGCGTGGACCCCGCGCACCTGCGCTTCTTCCTCGACGGCGAGCGGGTGAACGGCGACTCCACCCCAAGTGAACTGTACGTTGTTGCCGCTCGAGCGCTTAGCAAGCCTCTTCGTCCTGGGGAGGAGCTCGACACTAACTCACGTTTTTGCACAGTGACATCGAGGATAACGACCAGATTGACTGCATGGTGCAGCAGCAGGGTGGCTCCTGGGTGGCGTGAACGCGAGTACGCCACTTTTTTCTGTAGCTCTGAAGTGCAAACCCTTTTCTTTCACATTTCAAACGCGTCAGCATGATTCGGGATGACAAGAGGAGCATGACTAGCTTGACAGGATGGGTCTGAGAGGCGGACGACCTGCTGCGACGAGGAGACGAGCGAGTGCACAAAAGATATGAGACTGCTCTGCTCTGTCGCGCCTTGTCTTGCATAGTCTTTCACTGCATTGCATGCTCGCGCCTAGCGGACGTCGCTTTGTCCTTGCATCCACCTCAGCTTGAGCGAGTGCGCAGCAGATATGAGACTGCAACGCTCCATCACGCCTTGTCCTGCATAGTCTTGCATTGCACGCTCGCGCCTAGCGTAAGCCGCGTTGCCCTTGGTGTCGTCCTCCGCCTGCCATGAGCTGGTGTCCACCTCAGCTCGAGCGAATGCACAGACTGCAACGCTCCATCACGCCTTGTCCTGCATAGTCTTGCATTGCACGCTCGCGCCTAGCGTAAGCCGCGTTGCCCTTGGTGTCGTCCTCCGCCTGCCATGAGCTGGTGTCCACCTCAGCTCGAGCGAATGCACAGACTGCAACGCTCCATCACGCCTTGTCCTGCATAGTCTTGCATTGCACGCTCGC